>CAKAEH010001368.1:0-71874 GCA_916381525.1 Cercopithifilaria johnstoni
ACTAATCATTTATATAATATAAATACATATATTTATAGCAACGGATTAATTCTATGCCCTACAATCCGCCCCAACAACAGCAGCAACAGTTACAGAAATCAACCGATCAACAACCAGGTCTTTTTCTATCTTCCCTATTTTTATTTTTAATTATTAAACTGCTTACGGTTAATTAGTCAATTAATTTAGTTCAAAAATTATTCATTACATATGCAATTTGTTGCTTTACTTATAGTAAAATATGAGTAAAAGTTAACACTGTGCAAATAGTTCACAGCAATTTTTACAAATTTTTGAATAAACAAATCAATCATTAAATTTGCATATTATGTAAATATGTCCAGAAATTGTCTGGAAAAGAAATTGTAATATATGAAGAAATTAATCCGACATTAATGCGTTCATCTAGCGCTTAGCGATGTTTGTATTCAAAATTAAATGAAATTTAGAAGATAGCTTCAAATCAAAGACAAAAATAATGAAAAACTTGTAACATTGGTCACTTTAGACTGGGTTCTAAATTTTCGACATATTTCAAGAAACATTTCAGCATATATGCAACAATTATGGCAATAGAAAGCGAAAGTTTATGGAAGAATTTCGGTAAAAGTTACTTTAATTACTGAAGTTTAGCTTTTTAATTTTAAATTCGCATTTGAAATTAAAATCATGATGCAATCGATCGGGCTGTGACAGTTTTGGACTGAAGAGTTTTTCTTGACAGAAGTTCCTAATTCTTCTAACAACCATGCACGTATTGCCAATTACCACATTACTGCTCTCTATTCGCGCATTAAAAAGTATTTTACGTGGATCCGGTAACAAACCAACAACGACCGACGTTTTATTTTATCTGGCTTGTTGGAAGTGTTTCCATGGCTATCATCATTTTACCCTGGTATATTTATTTCATAATTCGTCGATCATGGATTCAAGCAAAAGCTGCAATCAATATTAAATATACATTACTTGACGTGAGTTTGTATTGATTTCATTTGCATGTTTAGATGTTTAATCACCTAATATCATACCTGTTGCCTTGCTTTTGCTTTCCTCTTCAACATTTTATAGCTTGTTTTTAATTTTAATTATAGTTTAAATGTCAAAATATTTTCAAGCAAAATATAATGATTTGCAGTTCGAAAGAATACATCCTGGCGAGAAAGTAGAAGGTTGGCAAGAAATACCGAACGTCACAAGTGTCAGTATCAAAGATGAGGAAATTGATAAGAAGTATCCTATGTCATTCCCCATTTGTCGTTGTTACAATTTCTTAAGTCCTACTAAAAAAAAAGTTAATTGAACTCAAAGAAGCTTCCATTTTAGATTTTAGAAAGGATCACTGAAAAGGATGTGTAAGAGTAAATTTTTTTTGCAGACCAAGTAGCAGTCGATATGATACGAACAGTAAGACAGTATCAAATGCTAGTTCACAAGCAACGGAAAGTTCACGTAGTAAGTAAATACTAGGATATGATGCTGTCGATTAATGATAGAATTAAAAAGAATCTACTCAAACGGCTTTCGGGATCCTCCAATGAAACAATGTTAACATCTAAATGTTTGTATTAATTAGACCATTAGGTAGTAGATCAAAGTTCTAACTAGGTTTTGCAGAATTAAAACTAACAAAACCCACATGTTTATGGATAAGTAGATCAAATTTCACATACTTGGAAATTTGATGGATAAGAAAGAATCAAAATTGACAAAATCCACATATTTATGGATAAGCTAGAGTAGAACCCTTGACGACGTTAAATTAAACTTCAGGTGAAGTGACGTCTTCCATATACTTTTAAATTTATTTGAAATCTACATTCTTTTGCAGAATCAATTAAGTCAGTTCAGATGAGATCAATTACCAATGACGATGAAACGTAAGGCTATTTCAAAATTTAAAGCTTGAAAAACATCGGAATCCTGGTGTGCCTTATTATTCTGACACATAATTATGCAAAAGACCCACATTAGCAAATATCCAATTCATTATACATCTATATTGCGGATTCTGCTAAAATTTCTAAACTGCCCTCTAATTTTCCACTCTAAATATTCTTAGGATAAACGAAGTCAATCATTAAATCGAGTTATGCAGTTTTACTGAATATAACCGACCAAACGAATCCGTACCTAACCAGTTGAATGAAAGAACCTACAATACAAATGATCAACTAAGTAGGCGATACATAACTAATTAGGAAGTTCGAGAAAGTTTTCAAATAAACGTCTTAATAACTATCTCATGCAATTACAGAGGCGATGACGGTGAACTTACAACACGTTCTATCACTGGAAATAAATCAAACGAGTACCTAAAAACAAACCGACTCCAACATAGCGACAACACTTTCTGCTTAAAATATAAGTGACAACACTTTCTGAAAATTTGTAACAAATCAAAACATAGAATTACAAATAGAGGTCTATATTCTTACAATATAATTCCACCACTTCATAACTTCTATGTATCGTAGCGCATTCGCACTTAATATATCAAATATATCACGTCTCTTTGCAAAAGTGTTTCCATTTTTCTGTGATTGTGAGTGCTCCTATTCTTTACACGTTTTCGACCACCTTTGATAAATATAGTATCAAAAGAAGCGTAAAGAAAATTATTACTGTTAACAGTAGCAATTCTTCCAGAAAACTACGCGATAATCTACATATGTTACCCATCTAACACTGGTTCTTCTAAATTTTTCTTACTTGAAAAAGCTTCTGTCTTAGAAGCCTGAAATTTCCGACTATTATTTTTTTTCTACTCGCCATCCTTAAGTCATTTGCCAGAAAAACAGTTTTAATTGTAGAATCGTTAATTAGAAGTTCACATTTTGAGAGGTATGATTTCCGAGTACTGACACTAAATTTCTTAAAACAAAAGAAAGAAGTAAAAATAATGGAGCAATACAGCAGATCGATATGTCAGATTACAAAACACAAATATACGCAAAACTTAATGTTAAATGCAAACATCAAAAACAGCTAAAATCAAAATGTCCGCAACATCTTTATAAAAATCGAATATTGTTACTAACAAAAACTACGTCTACACCTTGAAAAAAATGAATTCATAGTTTTTTATTCCCTTCACCTTTTGCTAATTCTTTTTCCCTCTCTAACCTTTCCATAATGTTACGCATTTCCAACAATTCGAATAGATCAAAATATTAAATCAGGGTAAGAAATAAAATAACTCAATTTCTTTTACTCAATTCATAAATAAAAGCGTTTATTTCTCTATTATAAGCATCCTATATCTCACAAGTTAGAAAATACAAGAGTTCCGAGTACGATGTGTTCATCAGGAAGAACCGTATGCTGGCCATAAAAGCATTTAAATAAAGATATGATCTATGCCTAGTGAATAGGCAATTTACATAAAGCATTGATTTAAAACATACAAAAATAATAGGATCTGTACATAATTATATGAAAAAGCACGCAACCTGAATGGAAAGAATTAAAAAAACAGAACACGAAAAATACAAGCAAAAAATTAAAAAATCATATAACTTTCATCTGGTTTTGTAGAAGCAGTCTTCAACTTTCACAAAATTTGTTTCGGCATGTTTTTTAGTGTAGACCTGAAGTTGAAGCATACATATAAGCTGATAGTTTTGAAAAAAAAAATACTCAAAAAGATGAAAAGGCAAAAAATTTCAGTCATTCATTTCTAATGTTCCTTTCCTTATTTATCGTCAATTCTTCCTCATACTTCATTTCAAAAATTAAACTTTCAATCATTTTTGGGCTATTAATTAAGAAAAAGTATTTCGAATGTACTGTTTTCTCGTTATTTGGTATATCAGTGAAATAGAAGTTTAAAATGCTAAATTATGTCATTATTCATCGAGAAGAATTCGATGAATCATGAAATAACGTCTTAAACTTCTACTTCTTATTTTAAATATATGATGATTTTGGAGCAGTTTTTCCTTCATTATCCACAGCTACAGAAATTAAATTTAACTGAAATACGTTTAAGTTGAATTGCCAACATATCTATGTATACTAAATAATGAACCAATCGCTTGAATATTTTTCACCACAATGCAAAATCTATTCACATTCATCTGAATGGACCCAGCCAGTTTTGTTCATTTTTAAAAAACTGTCTAAACTATAAATTTGCAAATAGTACAAGAAGCACTACAATATCAGGTCTCTCTATCCTAACTATTATGCATCTGTGAGTTTTTATCAGCCCCACCTGAATAGTCGGCAATCCCTGCACAACAATAAATCCCGCGATAGATAATGCCTCCCGAATTTTCGACCTAGGCATCAATTCTGCACAATTATATTCTTCGTCCAAATCCAAAGATACGAAATATCGAACGTTGTCACGACGGAAAAAGGAGAACGTTATTTTTCATGAAAATTAAGACTAGCCTCAAAACATATTTCCATTTTGGAACTTGAATGCCGCAATTATAAGATTTGAATTAAATTTTACTTGAACATGGAATCAGAACCACCAGATGATGTTTTTTGTTCAAAAACACCACTGAAGACATCATCTACTGAACTTTCTTCGGAGCAATCAGTTATTAGATCAACCTTTCCCGTTTCTGGATACTGCGCCAGTATAGGCCAATGTAATATACCGCGATCATCCACATATACCTTTTCAGACTGCAAGAAAATAGTATTAGTTTTGTATAGAATCATACAACAAAATTTAAAACTTCATTTTCTAAAATGAAATTGAGCTGAACAAACGGATAAGGTAAATTTTGTTGAAAGAACATCTCTCTAAAACCAAACAGATAGTTTCTGAATGTCTTAAGTCCTCATCATGCATAAAATGATTATGATTATGCATAAAACGATGACCAATGCCATCTGTACCAAAAAATATTAATGTAATCAACTATACAAATTAAGATCAAAACGAGCAACCTCTTTTAGAAATGCCAATTGCACTTCAATCTGTGACCATTCGAATAATTCAGGATTATCAAAGCATATAATTGGCTGAAAATTAATATTCCTCTCTTTAAATGCCAATAATAATCGATGCTTCGCTCTCAGATCCTTCGCAGCCTATAACTATAATTTGAATAATTATCTTACAAGTGATAAAGAGAAAATAGAGGAGTTTTTGTTGCAGAAAAGATAGAACAGGTATCAAATATCCAGCAAACTTGATGAACCCACATCTTGTCGTCTCCTTCGCTCATCTCGTTCCTCAATTACGGCAAGTTCCAGCGCTGTTTCAAACAATTCATTTACCCATGCATACTTTGATTTATAATCTAAATACATGCATTTAAAATGAATTATAAGGAATAATCTGCAACCTGCTAAAATCGTAATTAGATACTTTCCAATTAATTTAAAGTAATTTAATACAGCTCAAACAATGCCTTTGAGCCAGTCCATGCATTGCCTTCCTCGACCAAGTTCCACCAAACATTTAGCGCCACGAATAATTGCCTGAATCGAGATGTACATTTAAACATTTTCTCCAATTTATTACAAATTTATATATGAAATTGCAATGGCAATATAAAAACCATACGATATTCTACGATTTCTGTTAAAAATTTATAAAATTAGGAAAATTTCCACAATCGCAACATGTATTTTAAGTTGGAAATATGAAGGAAGTTATTCTGAAATATTAGGCAATATGCCGATACTCACTGCTAAAGCAATCTACGGCAAACAGAATGAACTGATAGATGCAATAACGTGAATCAGAATCATCGCTTGACTAATGAGTGGATCAAATTCGATTTCAATCCACCTAGTTTTCATCCAATTAAATCCTAAAGATTATCATTTACCTAACCAGTAAGATGAAAAGGTGAATAAAAATCAAAACAAAAACCTTCATATTTTCAGGATCGAATTTCCGAGCAAAAAAACAATCTCTGAAAGCAGAGCCAACATTACCAACACGTTTCTGAGCAGCAGCTCGATTAGCATATAAAATTGAGTTGAGTGATCGATCTGTACATCTCTGATTAATGCCTGCATAAATTCAAGTTGCTAAACTTATTTATAACAAATCCAAAGAGAAAACCTGCGAAAAATACTAATAATTTCTTCAGTTTGGAAAAATTATTGTTTTATCTAAGTAGAGCTAATTCAAGAAATGAAAATCTCCAAGCTTTTTTTACATTGGAATTGTTACGCTTTATATAAAAAGAAGCAACTCAAACCACCTACAATCTAATAAACTAATAAATGACAGACATTATAGCTGAAGCATAAACTACCACCACAATTCTCTAACTGAAAAACTGCAATGACAAATAAAGGAAGTTCTTCAAGCTACAGCCGAGATAAAAGAAGTTAATTTTCATTTTATTTTTCATTACGCCCGAGTAGTCTTTCAAGACTTCAACATGTTTTTTATCTAGATGATTATGGCAAGTTAAGTACCATCAGTGTATCGATTGATAGCCCAATGGTACTTCTTATATTCAAAATGCTTATTGCCATCTATTTTGTGTTTTTCCGCAACCGCCCGCCGATCCTCTAACTCATTCTCTTCGTATTTCAATGCCTAAAACGAAGCAAATGTTTAGCAACATTTCATATATTTTGTGATTCAAAGCTGCTTGAAAACGAAATGGAAATGAAAATACATTTATTCGTTGAAATATCCACAAAATCCTGCATTTTAATACTCTTTGTAAAACTCTAAAATTTCATATTCATACTTTGAAATTCTATGAATGCAGTTTATGTAAATACAAGAATACGCATACTTTAAATAACTACATATGGTCGCTATACCTGTAAAGCTTGAACAGCCTCAGAAAACTCGCCATTTTTATCAGGTTGTAAAACTGTCATAAATGCTGGATGTTGATCGATCTCCTTACACCATTCATCGTAATCAAATGGTTTCTTTGGTTCCTTTAAATTTTATTTGAAATAAAGAGTATATAAAAATTAATCTCTGCTAGATATATGTTTTCTCCTTTTTCCTAGAACAACAAGTATTCAAACTTCTTATCAATTCGCATTATTTTTATTAAGACATGAAATTGATATGTATAAGTGATTACTAGGAATAAGAGATATTTCTACCAATGTCGGTTCAAGCTATTCAAATAAAGCGACGCTATGAAGAAAAGGAAAGCTCAGTTATATAGCAATAAAAACAGTAAAAAAACATAGGTCGATTTGTGTGTAAATAGAAAAAAATAGACGGGATTAAAAGGAGAAACTTGTCTGGCAAGGCTATCAAGGAAATAATCCAAATCGTTGTCTACTTCTGAATCAGCTTGTCCTGAGCTATCCATCAGTGTCACTGTCTCTCCTAATGAGTTCATTATATGAACAAAACGTGACGAAATTACAGCGACTGAAAAAAATATTTAGAACAATTATCTCCATTCTTCAACAGGTCATTGCTTGGCTGTAAGCAAAATTTTATCTCTGGATGAGTAAGAGAAATGGAAAGATAAAACAGCTGAACAGGAAGAAAAAGGAGGTGGTAAGATCAATGACTTTAGTGATAAGTAAATTTAAATTTTGAGAGCAAAAAAAAGAAAAGAAGGAACAAATTTAAACATTAAAAATAGAAAAACTAGAATTTTATATGATAAATGCGAGAAAATGAGAATACGTTTAAACGACAAAAATTATAAAAAAGAAAAATTATGAAGCATAGCAGATTGGAGAAAAGGAAGAGAAAACAAAATGCAACGGCTATATTAAGATCTTTGGATAACAAATATAAAAAGAAAGGAAATGAAGAGCGCATAAAAATAATGACACCTTAAATGATAGTAGTGGATAAACATTGCAATAATCAAATGCCATTAAATGACAAAGAGTTTATTGATAAAACTCCCTTACTTTTTTACTCAAATAATTCCGTCTTTATATTTAATTTCACTCCTAACTAAAATACATAATTTTTGAAGTACTATAGGTATACATTAATTTTGTATCATTTTACTGTCAAAGTACGCTAATCTGAACCTGTTAACCCATTAATTAGTTAAATTATACCACAAAACTAAACTTGAAATGAACCTATAATTACGCGACGGCCAGCTCACGAGCCAACCTCCGACCCACAGCTGTTCAGCGGAATATACCGGCATAGGGTGCACGAGTCGGCAATAATGAAGATGTACAAATTGATAGATTACAATAATTGTGTTTGCATTAACGCCCGCCAAGCGTTATGAAAATTTTGAGTCTCATTTGAATAAATGCAATATATTCGTTGTTTGGATTTGTTTACCCATTTAAGATTTCGATATGATTATCTGGAATTTCAAATAGCACAAAATATAACAAAATTCTTCCTAACGATTCTAGATGGATTATGCATCAGTTTATTAAATTATTCAAAATTTCGGATGATAAAATGTGAAAAAAGCCGCCAAAATATGTCACATTATTATATATCAAAAGTTTCTATATTGCAATCCAAATAATAATTGTTAATAAACAATGTAAACAAAAAATTCAACCATATAAATCATTAAAAGGGAAAAGAAAAAAGTAAACAAATGTAATTTCACTTCCTTTGCTTATTTCTTTTCAACCATCATAAAAATGGGGAAATCTTTGATCTCTCTCATTCTTTTCTTTTATTTCTCTCTGATATTCTCGTCCTTCTGTCCTGGAAATGACTACCGTATGACAGAAATAATGAAATCATATAACACTTATGTAAAGATATTTTTAATTTTCACAAATTGATGAAAGAAAAAATCTTTTGATTGTTTTGTATATCACTCCTTAATTAAAACTTCCACTACAAGACTTCTTTTTTTCGTTTACTTTCAATTAATTTAAAACTTAGTAAAATTTCATTTTTTTAAAATTCCTTTTTCACTACTAACACGGACGACATAATCGCTTTGCCATAATTATTTGTGTGTTCTTTGATATGTGAATGTTTAGGTGAGCTAAATGGACCATTTATACATCATTATATTCACTTCACAGTAGTCTTAATTAATTGATAAGATTGCATTAATTAGCGAATGATTGAGTATCAGCCACTGAAGTAATCTAAATTTCGGAAATTTTCATGATACGGAAAGGGAAATCGATTTCATATTTTTTAAATTTTAATTTCCAATAAAAGCAAACAAAGACTAATTAATTCGTTAAATTAAAGCTTATTTTTAATTTTTTATAAAATATAAGCAAAATAACCGGAAGCATTTATTGTTGTTAATAGAAATTGTTCGTTTTCATTTCGTTTTCGTTTCTTCCGTTTTACAGTCGTAAGTAATTTCCATGTTGTTTTCTTCTCCTTCCTTTCTTTATTTCTCTAATAATCATGATATTTTGTTATCTTCTTTTATCATCATTTCATTGTCAAAACAATTCATTCATTCTCTTTTCCTTCCCTCCATTCAACTTGAAACTATAATTAAAATTAAAATTTACCTTATCCTTAAGTCAGTAGTTAGTTATCTGTAACAGTAAGCAAATGATATATTTAATTGTAAATTATCTTCCATGTAATTGATAATTGATAATCGTTATTAGAAAAAAAAAATGTAAATTCAAGAATACTTGTTCGGTAATAAATTGTTTATAAGAATAACAATATAATCCAACTGCAACACTTTTTTTCTTTATATGACATGTCACGGTATGCTTGACATATGACACGGCTGATTGGCATGATGGATATAATGATAGGGTATGATTATTTTCATATTCCGGATATGATAACAGGGAATATGAATTTTTTAAATGAAAATATTGCATTGTCCCGTTTATTATTTTTCATTCTTAATAATTTCGATCAAATTAATTTATAATTATTTGAATAATAACAATTCATGTTTTCCTTTTCAATTATTTATTCACCTGATATGGTACTAATAATTGCAGGAAAGACAGAAAGGAAAAATTGATCCTTCATGAATGAAATTTCATCATAATTTTAAATGTTTCATAAAGGAGTCGTACCTTTACTTGTGCCGAATACTAAGAGATATAGGAAAAGGAATCCTAATCAGCATCATTTAAAGCGTATATAATCATTTCTTCATCATTAATTAATAATTGAGAGTAATAAATCACACATATACCTACAACACTCATTTTTTATGACCTTAACGACTTCACGTAATTTATCAAAATTATTAGTAATAAAGTGTAAAGCTTGATCATAGAAAAATCTGACAACAGATATAACCGGTTAATAAAACTATTACGTTCAAACTTATCTTCTCCTACTGCTGATAACATTTTATCCGATGCATAAATGTAAAGTATACTGCGCTGTAACAAAAATGTTAGTCGAAATTTCAAAATTCTATTTTTCTTAGTTTTATAAAAAGATCACAGCAAAAGTGTAGCTTTAAGAAAATTTTTATTTTTTTAAACTTTCGTAAAAAAACCATAGCAAAAGAGTAACAATGAAGAAAAATCTAAAATACAACCACAGCAAAAGTGCAACTTTAAACGCAGAATAGCTTACAGAGACTTATTCAGAGTATATCCATCGAGAGAAAGAGATGGAAGACAAAATATATCCTATGACTAGATTATAACTACTTTGACACTTAAATGTAAAATAACGATAAGAGCATAGAAAGTTTGATTGGAAAAGAAATTCGCTAAAAGGAAAATTACACAAGCTCCGAAAAAATACGACACTATAAAATATGAATCACAATACAAGATATATATACCTATACAGAAAAAAGAACAAATTGCAAGAAAATTAATGAAAATTAGAAAGTGACAAGTTGTCCATTAAAACACTAGAAATTTTTCAGGAAAAAAAAACCATAATATATTTGAATTTATGAAGAATGCTCAAAGATAATAATATCAATTGATCTGACGATCCTACAAAATCTTACCAATTCATTTTCACAATATTCACATAATAAACTATCGAAAACTGGATGAACACTATAACAGGAGAAAAAGAAATTATAAATGATTGAAATTTTCTTTCTTTCTGTTTACATAATCTTTACTGTAGCAAAAATTCAATAATTTTTTTCTTGAGATCGATAAGAAAAAAGGACGATGCCGAAGAAGATTGGGAAGTAGCATTATAAAATTCATTAAGTATGAACTAGATGGGACCGAAACCATCTATATCATCTTTTATAAAATATTGAAAGATAAAAGATGTACAATAAATTCAACTTGAAATTAAAGTTTGAAAGCGAAATATATATCTGTGCATAAGCATCCTTTGATGAAAACAGGCAATAGTTCCAAATGCTAAGTATTGTCCGTAATTTACTAGTAAAGAAAATCATTTCTTGTTTCAACTTCAAATTTTAATCAAATTGCAGTAGCTAATGTGGTTACTTCATGTACGGAAAATGTTGCAAAATGTACAGGAAACAGAATAACATATACACTATAATATTCTATGCATTTTCTTCGTTACAGATGAGCTTAGTTTAGATCAACGACAAAATTAGTAAAGTAAACATCTTTCCAACACTTACGCTTAGTACATTCAACGTGCAAATGTAAAAAAATTATGGATAAAATATAACACGTAAAAATAATGCAAACGATAACATTGATGCTTGTCGCTTGAAAGCAAAACATTGTACAAGGTAAAAAATAGTTTTCAAGAAAAAAAATATTAGAACTCTGGCACTCTATTTCAGTAATAGCAATGCCAGTCCATTTTTTTCGTTGCATAGTTCAGAAGCATTCGTCAGCCCATTGTTGTTCATTATGTGATATGCCACCACATTCGGAACGTGTATCATCGTATATATGTTGCGAGGACAATACTAATGATGGCGTACTACCACCGGCTAGGGCACGAATAGCTCTGAAGACATTTCATTATTTTTTGAAATTTTGAGTCAAAAATAATTACTTCAGATCTTCATCAATCCAACTTTATAAAGATTCCTGTGCTGTTTTAGCTTGGGAGAAAGTTTTAAGATAAATCTCGCTTAAAGGAAGTCTTCTTTCGCTTAGATGAAATTTTCTATAACTTCAGTCTAACAAAAATTTTTTAATTTAATTCAGTTAGAATGAAGCACGTTATTTTAAAGAAAATTTTTTAGATCAATGAATTAAAAAAATGCATGTTAGCTTGTCTCAATGAGTCTTTTTCACTTCAACTTCTTCATAAATCGGTAAAAATCGTTCATGCGAACAAATCCACGTATTTTGCTATTCCTAAAATTGGAGAAAAATATTGCGACAAAGAATTTGAAAGCTTTTTGAAAACGTACGATCTCGAAAGCACAGAAGCACGTGGTGTTGGGATCAAACTGCGTCCAAGACTCTTCCGAACTGGGGTCGGTAATCGCTGAAATAAAGAAATCAAAAACAGGTCACGAATTTTCAATAAGAAAAATATGTATTATGTAAAGTTGGCTATCTTGTTTACAATTACAAAGTCAACCTACGATATGTGGACTTAGATTATCAATTTTGGCCCACAGCTACGAATAATTGACTACGAGTAATGAGGCCAACATACTACTACCCAAACTATTCTTACCGTAAAGCTCCAACTGTTATATTCTAAAGCTTCCATGAATACATATTTTTCTTTCAGTTATTATTACGAAAAAAAACTTGGAAGGATATTATAAAATGAGATATACTTACAGAAGCATGAAAAATAGGAGAAGGACCAGCAACGATTGATAGTTTTGCACCATTTGGATTAAATTCAATAGATCTTGATGATGTTAATGGTGTCATTCCTGACCTTGCAGAATGCACCTCAGATTTACCTGCAATTCTGACATAAAATAATAACCATAATTTAGAAACTAAAAAATCGACTTAAAAAATTAAAGCGAAAAATCATAACACTGAAGAGTTAAAATATATGCGATTTTTTAATTAGTCAATAATATATAAAATTTTTATCTGATTTTTAATACAAATTTTGTATATGATTTTCACTTATTCAATAAATGTCCAATCCGATTATTCGAACAAAAAAAAATGTCAATTTTTTCCTTACTTTTCGGCATAACGTTATGTAACTTACCATAAAGACTGAAGTAAAGTAATATCAAGGAAAAGATGACTAAAATCAAAAACTAACGAGTGCCTGAAGGAAGAGTTTTGCTTGCAATCTCACCTTGAACACTAGATTTCAGTCTGTTTAGTTCTTGCCGCAATTCTGAAAAGTTTAAATTTAGCGTAAAACCGAAAGGATATGAAAATTATCATTGCTCCAATTTTATGAAGCACAAAAACAAGAAAAATAATTTCATATGTGATTTCATATGCATTACAAATACTAGAAAAAGAAACCTGCTTCCTGTCGTTCGACAATACTTTTAATATCTTTCAGATCCGGTTGTGTAGACGGTGAGTGAGATTTCGCTAATCCATATGGTGATTTTGATTTATCCAGTAATGATGATCGTTGTGAAATTTGAAAAAAAAAGATGTTGTAAAGCTAGTCAGAATTATAACGGAAAAGAACGAAAAGACTGTGTAATGAGATTTTTGTAATGAGAAGATAAACATCTACAGTGAATCAGTTTTGCATATACCCAATGTAAGGATTATATCGTCACCTTTTTTTGAAAAAATGTTTTATTATCTGTCACATTTATTTACATATATATTAATTGGGGCAAGTATGTAAAATTCTTCTTCCCTTATCTTTGCAACAGTTAAAACTATATTAAATAGTTTTATTAAATAGAATTGAAAATACATATTAAATAGAATTGAAAATACAATAATTAAAGTCCGAGTTGCTCTATGAACTCTATGAAGCAGGAAAGTAAACAGGTAGCAGAAACTGAGAGAAAAAAAATTGAGACAAATAGTCCTTTACGCCGCAATATCCACTAACTTTATTATTATTGCTTTTCAATGTTACATGTTAAATATACATAATTTCGAATAGCGAAATCGGTAAGGAATTCTACGAATTTTCTAGAAAATTGTATAGGAAATCGAAAATATTATGATAAAATTAGTACCACATTTTGTGGAATCATCGGCCGAACACGCGCGGTATTAATTTGTCGAATTTGTCGTGCTTCATAACGTGAACCATTTGAGCCTGGTAAACTAACGCTCTTTGCGATGGACTGGAACACATAATATAAATAGTATGAGTTTTAACTACTTTCTAACCATGTATTATTAATATATCATATACTGCAATAATTTTTGACAACTAATACAATTTAATTAATGCAAAAAATCACACTAGCCAGCTACAGCAATAATCGATATTAATTGACATAGTTCGCTTAAACTGAAATTCAACCGATGAAATATTATTGGCTGTAGTGTTGTGATAAAAATAGAAAAACCGGAAGAATAATTAGCATCAAAAACTCGAAATTTCTAAAGTTAAACACATATGCACCTATTTTTCTTCAATTACTCATCATTTTTACTACACCTTAACAAACTCATATCTTCGAAGTAAAAAAATTACATCTGCAGATGGTTCGATGCATTCACTTACTGCCTCAAGTAATGATCCATTCAAAATTACTTTATCGCGTGAATCTGAAATTTTTAGTAAATTAAGAAAATCTGAACATTTCAAAAATCTTCGGAGAGTATTAATTTTAAAATTTATATATATATATATATATATATACTGTGCACGCATACAAAATAAATTAGTGCATTAAGATGCGTTAAAAAAGCAGAATATTTTCTCCTTATTTCATTTTAAAAAAAACGGGAAACCTAAGCATGCAAATTAACCAAATATATTTTTAACCTCCCCCTTCCCTCTAACTCTTACCTCTTATACAATGAAATTTAACAAATTTATTGTATTAAATAGTGATGACAGACTGAATTTTTTAATTGAGCTATGGCAAGAGTAACGTGATACGTATGACAACTTCCAATGAATTATAGAAAATTGTCTATAATTCTCATATGTTCTCATATTTTATCTTCATATTACTGTTATGACAATTAAACTATCACTTAAATCCAAATAATTCTTGAAAAATCAAAATTCGCAACAAGGGAAATATTGTAAGCGTAGTACAACATGCTTTCTGAAAATTTTTGTTAGCATAATGGATAAATAAAGTACTGTAAATGTAACATTTCTTAAATTATAGTTTAAAGACTGTAAAAAAAAAGCTACATCAAAAGGAGCAAATGCTACAAATCGAACGGTAAATGCTTATTAAAAGCAATTAAAATAAAAAGAACTTATAGGGCATTTATGATTACTTGATGAAGCTGGTGAGGAAAAAATAATCAGCAACAAAATAAAGATAAAATATTATAGCATAATAGATTATAATAAATAATACATATATTACTTCATTAGTATCTTTTTTTACGAAATATTTATGATCTATCGAGTCATGGAGCAAAAGTGGGCCACTGTGGCAAAAATGCTTTGCAGTATGAAAGGATTTGTATGAATTAATGGTAATTTCCATTCTCTAATCATCCAGTGAGCTTTCTAATTTTATTTGTGGTTTAGATGATTTCTGCATTTTCTAGGATTTTATTTATTTAGTAAACGCTGAGTTTATTAAAAAAAAAATGAAAAATTGATATCCTGCAACTTCCAATCAAACCATCATTAACCACCATATAACAACATGCACAATCATCGATCAATCGTAATTCTAATCTATTTCTGATAAATTTCAGGGATGAAATGCTTTGCAATACAAGCAGGCTTAAAAGGCATTATGTAAAATTTTGAAAACTAAATAAAGTTTTGAAAATAAGCATGCCAAGAAGAAAAAATTAAAATGCTCCCTTTATACCATACATGTAAGTTACTTTCACTTCCATAACTCAGCATTAAATTACTTTCATCTGATTAAACCAACAATTAGTTCGTTAGTATTAGTCGTTTGACTAATTATTAAATCTATTAAATCATTGCTTGTCCACCTATAACATGATTCAATGTAATCTTTTTGAAAAATGTCAATTTGTTTCTTCAAAATATTGATGTATGATGTTGAGGGAAACATGTAAATTGAAACTTTAGAAACTGGCATTTAAATGGAAAAAATTTGAAAAAAAAAAATTTGAGCCAAGTGGGATCATGAAGCCTTTGAAAACATTCATTCACAAACGTATCAGAAAATGATATTGTAATAATTGAAGAAAAATTTTAGAAAAAAATGGTGCCGTAATTATTTATTGATAGCGAAAATTTTTTTCAAATGAAAAATTTAACCATTCTTTTCTTTTTCTTTCATGATTACAATATTATCCATATTTAGTTTAGATTACTGAATATCCTCATACACACACAGTTTTGGTAAAAAAAGTAAATATTTGATCAAATAATTGAAATGATTTTACCGTTTTGTGATGCGATCGTAGATGATATGATATTAGCAGTATCGAAGAGTGTGCTGCCAGTAGTAGATGCAAGCGGTACATCATTAAAATCAGAGCTTGCATCATAAAATTCATCACTTTCATCATCAACATTATCTGATATTATTGTCATATTTCCGGTTGGTAGTGAAGATAATACTGATGATACAGTAGTTCCCAAGATCCCATGCTGCTGTTGCTCGTAAGATATTTCCGAATGTTGTTCGCTCAATCCCTTATCCACTACTGGTATAGAGTTATCATTCCAATTTGGTACAATTTCTTCGTTTTTTAAATCACTATCATCATACGATTGATTCATTTCTATTTGTTCTTCCTGTACTTGAGTCATATATTCTCGTCTATGTTCGCTCACACTTCCCGCTTTTCCACGTAATTTTTCAGCTCTTTTTTCTACAAAATATTTGGAGACATCCGTTGATAAATGATCGTAAACATAACAACAAATACATTTGCGAAAGCTAAACTATATATATATATATATAACAAGCATTAAAATATGAAGCAATAATACAACAGTTATCTTTTGACTTCTTTTTTCAAATTCGTTATCATTCAAACGGTTTGGTAATCATGAATCGGAAACGAAAAATAATCCAACATGAAGGCATAATTCGTACTCTCCAAAATTGTTGCTTCTTCAAAGTTCAATATTTAAAATTAGACTTAAGCCTTCAAAGTAATTAAATAAGTCGAAAGTAAAATAATATTGAAAAATGAGTATAGAATACGGAACACAGTTCCAGGATGTACGAGATATGGAATTAACACGACAAACAGAACAACTTCTATATTTTGTAGCGAAAACTTGGAAGTTAGAAAAGTTAGGAAGGAGAAAAACGATAACAAAGTTCAAAATTTCACTATAGTGATAACTAGTTATGCTATTCAAAATTTTACTATAATGATTTCAATATTTTGGGGCATTGAAGTACTAAAAAAACTGGTTCCTCTACTCTTTCAAAAAAAAGAAAAATTCTCACTTAAAAATAAGAATTTCAAGTTAAATCTCATTTGAATACTACACTACATACCATTAAGCCTATTAGAACAATAAAACACAAATATAAATTCCTGGAAAAAGTTAGTAACTTGGATGTACCAAATAGTAAACATAAACAAATTTTTTTGGCAAGCAAATAGAGAAAAAAATAAAGTTTTTCGAGGAAGAACGAGATAAAAACAAGAACAAGTAAATGGTAAATGAATCATCGGAGAAACGAGAAATGAGGATGAAGTAGAGTGAAAATACTGTGATATGATAAAACATGTCAGCTATCTTTTTCCATCATTCTCTCGGAACTACTTTGCAACATTTTTTTGTTCAACAAAAAATAAGTTGTGATGTATTCATTTGAAAATCAACGACTTACCACTCCCACCGTCTACTTTTCCATCCTTTCCAATATCAAACTTATTATTGCTATAACTAAAGTGCTAGAAGTATAACAGAAATTAAAATTTCGTACCAATTGTTTATCATTCTTTTCAACATTGCATGAAGATAATCAGCTCTGAAGTTACCTAAACTCATAACATTTTTCAACATTTATTACCATTAACTTTCAGATCTAACTAAAAATGTAAAAGAAAAAATGAGGGCTAAAATATAAAAGGAAAAAATTAAATAGAAAAAGCTATTAAATATTAACTTGTATAAATGATGAGCTGCAGTTTGACTAATTCAAAAGCATAAATTTAATGCTAAAAAGTGTATGTCCAAGAGTTTAAAATGCAGAGTCCACTAAATCATTCATCCGATAAGCAAAACACATCTGACGATCAAGTTCAGTAAATCACACGAGTTTAGGATATCGATTGTATTGGACGTAAAGCTTTACTAAGAGATGCAGTGGGCTGATGACCAAATCTGTTTTTTCATCGAAAATTCTTTCTCGAAAAAACCAAAACAAAAAATGAAAAAATCGTAATAAACTAGAAGTGAAAAAATCAAATAATAATAATAAAATAAATAAATAAACTAAGTAATTGAAAAATAATTTTAAAAAATGCTAAATTCAGAAATATAATGATATTTTGGAGAAATGACCGACACGAAAATTTTCTGTCCGTCCATTCCTTTGGCGGTGTATCATAACACTGAAGAGAAAGAGAAAAAAGGTATGGAGTGAAGTATGAAAATAATTAATATCAAAAGCAATTAAAGGCTATAAAATGAAGAAAATCAAAATGGCAATGATATTACCTAAAAATGACATCTTAAGGAAAATTAAAATAAAAATGAAAATAAGAGAGGAAATCAAACAGAATGAATAGAATTATTGAAGAACAAGAAGAACGGTGGAATCTTTCAGTACTCATAAATTTCTTAATACTCATACATTTCCGTTGGTTATCAAATTGAGACTAAATAGATAATTCCGTGATAAAATCACAGTCATTCATAATGTTTTTCCAAATCTTCATCCATATATCTTACTAAACCGAAAAGATCGGGAGAAGGAGGGGAGAAATAATCAATTAACGATGAATTTTGTTAATTTTTATCATCCAACCCAATTTTTACTACCATCACAGCTCTTGAAGACCAAATGCAAAAGTAACAACTATTAGCAAAAATTAAGAAATAAAGCAACGATAAGAGTGAATGATAAGATCGTTTATGATAGTGATAGACATTATGACAACGATAATAATGCCCAGAGATAACACCGATAATAATGGCGTTGATGAGAAAAATTTTTTTATACTAACTGCAAAATCAATCAAGCTAAAACTTACATAAGCAATGATTTTGGAAATCTTCGACTTAAAATGATCATCTTTAGAAAGGAGAGCTTTCACTCATGGTAAAAAGAAAGTACATAGTAGGCAAAACAATTCATGCAAACTGATATACAGAAAACAGTAGGCAAGACAATTGATGTGATATGCAAACTGATATGCGGGAACAGTATAATATTTTGATAATTTATCAACAATATTCATCTTAATTAATAGCGCTACAATTGTAATCACTTATTAAATACGCATGAATTAGTTTGCACAAAATGAGAGTGAATAGAGAGAACTTATCTAATGAATATCTAATGAACCAATTCTATATTCTAAAAAATATTGCTATCATAAGTAACAATTAATTCATACAAAATTTCAAAACTAAATGTTAAGACTATCATAGGCTTTTTATCTACTTTTTATAAAGCAGTTTCAAGTTAGAACAACAACACAATTTATCTATAACAATCCTATCAGTATCTACAGCTTAATTGTCAAACCTAAGCTTGAACTTTAAAAATATGTAATTTATTTCTTCATAAAATTTGAAAAAACAATTTTGTATTAACAAATATTACTAAAATGTAGAGAACTAACTTTTCCTAGCCGCTTGACTGGCTAATTTTCTGCTCAACGCACTTCGCGTTTGGAAATCAACATTCATCGCTGCACCCTAAAATATGAAAAATGAAGAATGTTACAAATATTTCATGCATCATGTTGCGTTCGTGCATAATTATCATGTCCTTGCATTATTACATATTCAATAATGCATTGGCACTTTGCATACTGTGACATATTTATATTTGCAACTAAATCCACAAAGTTCTCATAACATTTGAATTCTTTCCTTAATTGCTTCCAATTTAATCAAAACGACCACAACTCCCAACAATTCCAGAACAAATAGGATAAATAAGCTATCAACCTGTAACCATTCAACAATTCGTCCGGACCCTTGCTCGCTATTTGATTGTGTTGATAGATTTGGTGGTTCCACAAGCCATGTTTCCTCATCAAAATCTGTATTACCGACAACGAGTGTTGCTTTGTTTATAGCAGCACTCATCCTGAAATTTTATTTCATACACTTATATATTAATAGCGAAAAATTCGACGTAACACGAAATACACTACAATATAAATTGTATTCGCAAAAAGCTAAGATATTTAACAATGAAAAATGCTTAACTTATAACAGTGCCATTATATTACTACTCTTGCCAACCTGAAAGCCACAAAAAACACAGGTTCCTAATAGGAAATTATAAATTGAATCTTCTATTCATAATAAAGAATTAGTATGGACAAAAATAATGAGGAAATTCACAGAATGCAAATTGCACCGTCAAAATGGACTGATCAAAAAAGCTTAAGAATCCGAAATAAAGACATTTCTACAGCATTACTGTTAATTTTCGAGATAACGAAAATATGAAAACAAAACGTTGAGCGGAAAAACTATTCAGTGAAATGGATGGCATTGACAGGAAATTATATTAGTCTTTTTTCACCGGCTTCCCGTTTTCCCATGAAGTAATTTTCACGGTTGATGTCGCCGGTTTTTCCGCTTCTTTTTTCAATCCTTTTTTCAGACATTTCCGCGTAGCTGATGCTGCAATTTGTGAGTATCGCACATAATTGATGCCCATCTGACGCCACATATTTTGACCCTATCCTGAAATTTCTAAAACCAAGAATCCTTTAAAAAAATATCAACAACTTTATCAGGAATTAATTCGATTTACTTATTGACTAATTCACAGTTTGCTTACTAACATAACACCTACAATTAACTCATGTCTTATCTCATAAAACATTATTAAAGAGAAAAATACCACTATTTCTTGCGCAAAAACTAAGTACAAAATAAATTTTCGATGTCTTATTAAGCTTAGTATTAATTTAGACGTTGAGGAAATGTGCAGGAATTGTGGACTGAGAGAAATGGTATTGTGAAGAAATGACAAGAAGTCAAAAATTTCTGCAGAAATCGAAAGAAAAAAGAATGAAGAGAGAAAGATGGAAAATAAATTCTTAATATATATTTTCATCATGAACATAGTGACAGATTTTTCAAAACATCACTATAATAATATAATGAGATACAACAATTACGCTGATGAAAACAATTGTTAATGGGAAACGAAATAAAAAGCTGAAATGTTTATTTTGATCTTAAATTAGAAATAAAAAACTTCTTTCTCCCACTTCACAATTCTTTTAATTACTCAGATCAACTTGGCGAAGAACTGCAGGTTTAGCTGCATAACCAAGAACTATCATTTTTTCTAAAATTCCAGGAAAAAAAATATAAAAAAACTAGAGGAGAAAGAAGAAAGGGAAAAAAAACGGAATTCCACGTGCACTATGTTAATGAATATAAAATTATCAACCTTCAGCATGTATCGTATAATCTCTTCGGCAAAATTCGTAGCACAAACTAATGTTCGTGCTTCAAATTCATAAAGACCATTAAACCATTCACCGACTGGATCATCATTGCCTTAATCTTCATAACAAAAATTTTTGCAAACCCTATTATTCCTTTTTTTCCTTAAAATTATAGCTTCCTTATCTATTTTAATGATAAAATAAAATTTCACAAATTCAGCGTACATTCTAATAATAACTCAAGATATAATTTCATGCAGTATCAAACTATTCTTACCTATTCTTCTATCCATAATATCACAATTTCTTCATCCCTTCAAAAATAAATAATGCAGATACACATTCATGTAATAAGCTATTTTGTCAATGAGATTATTTAAAAATGATGGTATTTAAGCAGTTATACAAAATGATGCTAAGTTACAAAAAAAATCTTGCAAAGATGATAGAATTTGTTTCTCTGCAAAAAAAGAATTGCAGTTGCTGTGAAAAGCTTAAGTGAAGAAATGTTACGATGAAATGATGCAATTAGGAGAGACAAGAACAAGTAGAAAAGCATATGGAAGAGACAACATCGATCATTCCAATAACTAATCGAGCATTTCTTCTTCCTTTATAACTTCACATAGTTATTTAGATCATGCCATCATAACATAAACTTTCATTTTTACGAAATACTTTTTTTGCAATCTAATCATTAGGCAGCAAATTGTTACCATCAGGAAACGTACGAGAAGATAAAACTATATATTATGCAGCGTAACATTCTTTTTATTATTATTACTCTAAGTGATGGATTGCATGAAGTATCTTTCTGACATACAACAGAACCAGAAATTCTTAATTACCTCCTCAATATCAACTATCAAATCAATTATTTTAAGTTATGAGTATAGTACTTTAGTTTAGACAAAAATTTTAAATTCCGACAAAACTGATAAAATTTGAATGTTTAAGAGTTTCACAACATTCTGATAATAATTAATGAAAAAAAGCTAAAACATAAAGAGAATACTAATGTATCAGTAATCATCTCGTTCCAGTCATATATATTTGTGGTCTATAATCTATATTAATCTATCTAACATTAACTTTATTTCCACATAAATAAACAAATGAAAAAAATAAAAAAATAAAAAGGTGTAAGTGAAATAAAATTGATATTGCTAATTCCAAACTAAATGTTTCTCGAAAATAAATGAACAATTCATAAACCACATTAAATAAGCCTAAAATGATGGGAAAAAAGAATTAAAGTTATTAACCCTTAAGCAATATGGATATACTCGACAACGATACCTGTCTTTTCCAACTCTCTGTTGCTTCTCACTCTCTTTTTCTCTCATTTGCCTCCATTGCGTTTGTTAAAAAAATTGCAAAAAAATTTTGAAAATCTTTCATCTTTTTTCTATGACTGAATAATCATAATTCATCACATCATCAGCCTAAATAAAGATTGAGGTTTTGAAGTACTGAAAGATTAATATATCACTAACATTAGATATTATAAGCAACTGAAAAGGAAACGAGACACTTCTTTCTATCAAAATAAATTTCTGTAATGCCATCTTGGCGACGTATATCGCTGAAGAGAGAATTGCGGTATTAAACCAAGCTGATGATTATTCAAAATAATGGGATAACTGTTGGCAACTATGTAGATGACACATACAAATACACAGCAGGATAACAGATAATGCATAAAAAATGGACTACTCCATTATTTAGATCATAGCTGATCTTTTATTTCTTCATTCTGCTCCTTAAATAAAAGGAAATACGAATTAAAAAAATAGTACAGAATGAAATTACAGATTAAATCTCCCGATTATCAAAATCTTTGAACAAAATTTAAATGTTAAAGCTAAAGAAAATTTTTGAATTTGATTCGAATTCTTGAGTTTAAATTGGTTTCGGCCTAATTATACAGTGAGATCAAATGAAAGATTATGCTTTAATGAAAATGTTCTTTGAATAATGAGTAACGTTTGAAAATTGACTTTTCTTTTCGTTAATACCAGCGAAAACATGGCTCAAATTATATTTCTAGTAAACAAATCTCAAAGCTAAATCTTAATCACTTTTCCTTCAAATTCATACAGGATGAGTTTTCATGAGATGAAGCAAAATGTTTGTTGAAACTCTGTAAGCAGTCAAGGAAGACAAAAGAATTGGCGCATTTTTCAGAAGATATAATTCTTAAAAATTTTGAAAGTACAATAAGTCTAAGCTTTGAGCCTTTACTCTCAAAGCAAAGTGCAAAGACGGCATACAAATCCGATAAGTTAGGCTTTTTTATGATTTTATTTTTTAAATAATTTTCAATACAACAGTTTCACTTTTCTTCTGGACCACAGAACAGCGGTCCTCCACCACTTTTATTGATAACTTAATAAGTTTTTAAAAAAGTGTCGAAATTAAAATTTACCTCCAGTAAGGTAGTGATAATCACTCAATCTGCGCTGCTGTATTAATTCAAAACAGAATTCTGGTTTTTCAATCTGTAAATTATTTTTAATAATGAATTAAAGCAAGAAATGGCATAATCAGATGAAAGGGTCCAGTCAAATCATTAAATGAATGATACAACGAAAAAAAATCTATATCGAAACATTGGATATCAATACTACTACCAATATGTGTATATCAAAGATTAACCGACAGGTAATAAAATTCTTTCGAAAAAACAAAACTTTTACCAATATTAAAAAAAAGTTTGGCACAAATACTCGTTTGTTGAAATGATAAAATAGAAAAAATTCAACTCAAAATATGTCGTGGTGAAAAATGAAACAAAAAAGGAAAAATGAAGCATTTCGACAGTTACTCACTGCGCAGAAAATAAAAATACGATTACAACAAATAAAGTCACACGAATAGAATGGTGAGAGATAACAAATATCACAAGTGCGAGTTAAGTAAAAATGAAAGTAAACAATCTTTTACAATAATTTTCTTACTTTTTTAAAATTTCCAATTTTTCTATTCTTACATTCGCCTATAATATGCAGTCCTCCCCTACTTACATTATATATATTTATGTAAAATATACAGATAAAAATAATAAAGTGGTAGAAAAAGTTTTTCACCACTACTGCCTTCATCACAATATGTTAAACATAATCTATGATGTTTCACAAAATTATTGAGAATTAGATTTATCATTATCCCATGCCAAGCTCGACTTACCTGTATAAATAAGTTAGATACAAGACATATCGAATATTAAAGAAGTGAAGTGGGAAAGTATAAGCAGGAAAGCAGGTCAATCAGATGAATAACCAGGAAAGCGGAAGAATCTATGGAACTAGTGATACTGTAAAGTAACAAATGTATTAAAAACTACCAAAATGTCATAACAATAGCAAGACTTACGATAAGAAATATCGGAGTAGTAACTTGAGTATCATGTTTTTTTTTTTTATAGGAATATTAAACGATTAATGCACTCCCGATCGCTAGGAAATAATAAGAGCAAGCACATTCAGAAAAATGTTTGAACCCTTTATTTAACGGTAGCGGAAGATAAGAATTTCGGAATAAAACCGATTAACACATAATGAAAACACAAAAAAATACTTTATTAATCAAATATAACTTACATATTCACATTAAAGCAATACTACTAAAGAATTATAGCAAGCAATAAAACATTTTTCGAAACTTCAAAACAAAGAAATCTGAGGCTCTGGAAGAATGCATACAACAAAAACTCCACATGATGACAGAGATTTTGAAATTTTTACTGGAGATGAATTCAAATCTGTTAGAGATAAGATCGATATAGATGTAGGCAAGATTTTTGCCTATCTTGAAAAATACGATATTGAGAACAATGAAATAGAACAAGATGTCATGCGGGTGTATGATAAGTTGGCACAAAAATTTTATGATAAACATAATAAAGCTAAGCGCTTCTCTATTGATTATCAATTGATAATAAAGAGCTCTAATGTTGAGGCTGTACATCAAGGCTAGCAAAAATATAAATGAATTAAAAAAAGGCGTAATTCTTTTTTATGATGGCTACAACCCTAAGGTATTTATTTACAAAGCTAAATGAAGTAAAACCGGAAATGTCATCTGATGCTATGCAAGAAGCTCGAGAAGCTGCACACTAATTTTTTAAGCTTTCAAGTAATATAGAGTAAGAAATATAAAGCAATCCAAATTTCTTAGAAAATTCAGTTTTGAATGAATTTCAGTAAGTTATTTAGCAAAACTGAACAAATATTAAAACAATTTGTGAAAAAACAATTTTTACTGGTCAAAAATAATGACAAGACGACTGAAGAAATTCAACGACTTCTGATCGGATCTCGACTCATCTCATAAACATTGGTCGTCCAATCCGGTACTCCGCAACGTGTCTCCCAATCCTCTCGTGTTAAGGAATGATACTGCAGCACTTCTAAAGCTCCAAACATGCTGCCTATAAAATGCTATTATATAAATCAAAATTTAAAAATTCAAATGCCGGCAAACTAAAAATCCCTTCAGGCCTTTGAGCAAAATAATATTTAATGGTTCAATATGTTGCCGAAAATACAACAATGTTTCCGAAAATACAACAAGATGCGTATTACTAAATTCATAATTTAATTACTCGACGTTTAAAGTAATCAACGTCACTACATCCGTAAATAACTTCTAAGGCGTCATGCTCACAAAAGAAATAAAAGTTATTGATTTTTGAGGTGATTGAAATGATTTTAACTGTTTCATCAATATTGCATTACAAGTAATATCAATGAAATACTAGAACCACTGGTAAAATGAAACTAAGTATAAATAATAGACTAAGCTGTCCTATTCAAAAGTGCATTTCAAATCAATTTGCATTTAGTGTTTTTTTTTTAATTACCTCCAATCCAGCTGGCATACAATTCAATTGATGTGTTTGGCAATCGATAAAATTTGACGGATTTAATATTCCCTAATTTACTGACATAAGACGATACTGTTATTAAACGCAAAATTTCATCTCGAAGTCGTGCATAGAAACCTTTCATACGTGTTGTTCCACCAACAAGTATTATACTATCCAACAGCTTTCTTCTTGCATCAATTGGACACTAAACATTTGGTCATTAGTAAAATTTCCAGTTTCAATAGACAGTGAATAAATGTCCGGACAGTCATCCCACTAAAACAAAGTAAATTTGTATATTGATGAGCATTCTTCTATGTTGTAGGCTTTCTTTGACAGTGTACCCGAAAAGATCTTTCCATGAAAAGACCTGTTTACTGACTGTATAAACAAAAGATGGTAATAAACTCCGATTACAAAAGCAAAATATTCACCCGATATACGGCGTCAAGTACTAACTGTGGCAAAGATTTGATGTCATCGCTTTCTTCGAAAATTGCCTCCGCAGTCCATTCCCTGGATTAATTAATAAGTATAACATCAAAATCAAAAACATTGAAGTTCCGCGTGAATTAAAACTAATTTTGAATCTTACCTTACAAGACCCGGTACAACAAGGATTTCTTTACCGAACGGTAAGCGGACATCACACGGTGCCTTCGGAATTTCACATTCTGGATTATATTCTGCAATTTAAATTGACATTTCTTTCTGTTCTCCTTTCATCTCTCTCTTATCTTGATCAGCTTTGTTTTTATTTCTTTTATTTTCGTTTTACCTAAATTTATTCGTTTATTATAAAATCTAAGTGCCAATTTCTAAAAGCTTTACAAACAACAAAAAGAACTTGTAACTTACCCGATGCTTGTATCATCTTCCCACGATCCATTTTAGTAGCAAAACAGAACCTAACAACAATATCTTCTAAAATGTGCTCTTTTTTCAACAGCAAATCATCGCCATCAGTCAGCGACCTCTCTTCGCCCGAAAACGTTAGCACTTTGCCGTACCTAAAAGATATCACAGAGATGTACGTAGCTAGAATGAGAAATTAATGCCTAATTTTATTTGCTTCAAATTCCTCTACTGAGCTGTATTTTTTCCACATCTGAGTGGAAAGAGAAACACAATTTAATGATATGTTCTAATTAGCACACTGCACTAAAAGAAAAATAGGGCTTAGTTGCCATCGATCTTATTCAATGTACGGTTTTAATTGGGAGAGAAAATTTCTAATATTTTAGAATATTAAACAAACAAAAGCAACGGACAAAATCATACTTCTGCAACAGTTCATAAACACGCTCTTCCAAATATTTCGCACCAATACATGAAGTTTCCAACTGATACAGCATGGTGACACCTTCTAGAATCTGTAAACTGAATAAAAAATTGAAATTCATTTTAAGTCCAAAAAATGAGGCAAAAGAACATTGAGGATTTGAATATTTCTCGGAAAATTCACAGTTAAATGAAGAGATCTGAATTCTTAAATCTTTCAAGCACACTTATTCTTTATTCGGAATCTAATTTATGATATAAACTTACGGAAAGCTGGAGGTAAGCATACTAATACATGTTTTCGAACGTTTTATTTCAAACCATTTTTTTTTTCGAAACGGAGTCCTAGCTATTCTTACCGGAACAATGGTTGCTTCCGAGTATCCAACATCAATAACAAGGGCATTCGAGACACCAAATGGGAACGATGCCAACAGATGCGACGGAGCGAAAAGTATTGATGGAGCATCGAAAGTATTAAAAAGTACCCGTGCCATGGCATTTCGATGTGATGTCCGTGCCAAAATACTTTCGACGATTACAATCCGACGATCTTTGGCAACCGTTAACAAATATCTAAAAAGTACACTGTGATAAATTCTAAATTCTGAAGTAAAACCTATAACTTTGAAATTTGTCAAAACGAAAGTTATAAACGACCAAATATGGATTCAAAATTAAGCGCATGGAATTCCTGAAGACGTAAATCATAGGTAAAGACATTATATTAGAACAGTTCAAACAGCAAAATAATAACAATAGACGTGTAGTTGTTGTCGTCCAGCTTTGCATAAAAAGATATTCCAGGTGTATTGGAGGATATTTATAAGTTGTTTAACATGAAAGTAAATATGACTTACTTGAAAAATAACTCTCGGAAGAATTTCACCAATCTATAATAAAGTTCCTGCTCACTAAGCGTATCATCCAATACTTTTACCGTTTCACCAGTACGATCATCCAATAATTCTGTTCGTATTATTGCACGTGGAACAAATTCACCTGCATAACCAACCCTGAAATAAATGTATTAACTTGCATGAATTACGTTCATGTATGATTAGCTTTCTTTTTTTTACAAAATTTTATGAGAAAACAAAGAAAATGACATAAAACTATAGAAAATTCAAATATTTCACGGTAAAAAGTATGCAAAAAAATAAGATAAACTTCGTCAGAACAGCGCCGACATCGATAATAACAGCTTGCCGATTGTCCATACCAACGACACCCAATGATAAAGGATTCAATCGACCGTTTCCGGTTACCGTTGCTGGTGTCGCTAAAGAAAGAGATCGCTGTTGCGATGAGCCAGACAATGTGCTGTCACGTTGCATTATAACCCGGAAACCAACAATTAAACTGAACAGATAATACTTGAGAGAGAATTCGAAGTAACAGTCCTGAAACCAAGAACGAAATCATCAGCAAACACGATTTTTGAAAACCATACACTGCATATTCCCAATACGTTTTTAAAAAACAGCTTTAGAGATAAATAAGCTTTAGAAGTAAAGAGATAAATTTGCATCAGGCCAATGCAGTTGGATCTGCGCAAGGGTGCAATTCGAAAATTCAAAGATCAGAACAACCGGTAAAGAATGGAAATCCAGAATGACAAGTTTTTTTTATTCATCAAATTTTTTCTTTAGGAATTGCAAAAAAAGAAAAGAAATATAATGTCATTGAACAGGATCGTCAAAGACTGAGGAAACAGACACTGCTGAAAAGTATTGCTGTAAACCAAGAGATATGGCAGAAAATGAAGAGATGTATGACAATATGTGCTAGAGAATGAAAAAACAGTGAAAAATATTTACGCTTTGCAGCTATGCTAGGTAATAAAAAAAAACTAAATGAAGAAACTGCAGAAACTAATAAGATTAGTGACATAATATATTGCACAAGATGACAAAATTATGGAAAACATTGCTAAACTTCTGCGAGAAAAAATCGCAAAATCGGAAAGAAAATGTTAGATTAGATTACGGTGGATAATGCTTAGGACACAAATAAGTTCCTCGCTACGAAACTGCAAGTCTCATTCCGTCACGTTTATAATTTTTTATATCTCTTGTGACGTATAATTTGAATTTAATTGAAGTTGAGATTTGAGACAGAAACTTAGTAGATGATTGAAAGTCATCTAATAAATGATTTGAAAAATGAATTTTTAATTTGTCTTTTGTGTTCGTTTTTGAAAAATGAGAAAAAATTGCGTTTAGAGCTAAAAAAGATTTAACTGGTTTTCATCATGCGCTTATGACATAGTTGGAAAGCAAAAACTCTCGAGTTTTTTAATTTGCCCGAATTTAGGAGAAAGGTCTTTAGCAAGAGTTTCTCCCTAAAAAAGTCCTGAGGCTTTCGCTGGCAAAAATTTATTAATAAGCTCTTTGCAATCCTTTTCTTTTTTATCACTGTACTAATTTTCATAATTACCACTCAGATATTTCGCATCATATCAGCTTTAAAAAAAGAAATAACTTCCAAAAAAATTTAAGATTAGATGACTGTTGAAAAAGCTCATCTAGGGATAGTTCTGGTCCAGATTTTATCCCATTGATAACAGCAGTAATTATTCCTCAACCTTATAGATAAAAAACCAATTCATCATTACATTATCGTAGTATGTGTATTCAATAAATGCAATCAAAAATTTATCAGAAAACAGTAGTTATGGAAAAAAATGTCATTTCAAAAGAAAATTTTTAAATTTCATAACAACAAAAATCGCACTTTCCACGGCAAATTTATAAGAAAAAGTTGAAAAAGTTCATTCTTCTCTTTTATCATCTTTTCAGTAATGAATTTGATGAATGAAAGGTAACTTCACAGATGTAAACTAATAACGAATATTTAATAGATTATCATTGTTCAATAAATGTACGATTGAAATGGCCAAGTCGACGAATTTTCAGTCTATTTGACTTAATGGGATAGGTTTATCGATATTTTTGATCAAAGTAAACTATGACATATCGTAGTTTGAACAAACAACGTATTCACCCCTAGCGTTCAAATATAATTTTCAATTGACGAATACTCGTAGATCGTAGATCATTTACACCCGTAGATCATTTTAGGGTATCGTAATACTATCAAACTTCGCTAGAGTATGGAAAAAATGAAGCTGATAAAAACTATCGAAGCTATACGTAACTAAATTTGAAATATTTAAATATCAATTTAAACGAGATCAATAAAGCAACAAAAGAAAATGACATCAAAAATGACTGCAAAATGAATCACGAAGAGGAAGTGATTGTGCGAGCCAAGTTTTGTAACAACAAGTAGCGTACTGTACGTAAACGCATTTTCCACATGTCAAAATTATGATCAAACGGACCGTCTGCTTCATAGTGTATCAAATATTCCAGCAGCTGCTCAGTACCATCTTTACTTAAAATAACCTGAAAGAACTTGTGATATTCTTTCCATTGCTGATGAGTTATTAAATAATTCATTGTTTGCAACAACTATGACCACAACATTATCGGCAAAAAGTAATGGATAATTATAAAATTTATGATTATGCTTGTGTTTACGATTATCAATTATGAATATATCCAGAGAGGAGAAATCTTAAAGACCGACAATTTTATGTATAAAAGTTGTAACCGCAATGACTAGAAGCGAAAACCTAACCATCGTAAATATTTGTGATAAATCATAATAACTTTTATGCTTGTGAGTTTTATACGCTATAATATTTGCAACCGTTACAATAAAACAATAATCTCATTTGATGATAGATCATGATCCGTTTTAAGTTTAAAAAAGTTCAGAAAGATGCTAAAAACGTTGAATTTCAATAAATCCAATTATTTATTATTCATATTCCCACTTGTATATATTTCAGACTTATATATATTTCACTTACATATATTTCAGATTTAATAATGAATTTCATAAGATAAAGTAAAAAGAAAATTCGTAGAATGAATGAGAAAATACCTCATCATCGTAACCGAGAATAGAAATCAAATCGGAGACAAGTATAATATCAAAGTTTCTTGGAAATAAATTTGAAACAAACAGTTCTACCTATAATCAAATTAATTTAAATCAAAAGATTAAACTATAAAACATTCCCTCACTATTTATTATACATTAACAAGAGTATCAAAGACAATTCATTCATTAACAACCTATAATTCATAAGCTGCATAGGTCAAATCAAAAGGATACAGCAAAGCTAGCGTCGTTACTATCCTGTAAATACTCTCCAACTAAAAACAAAAACCTATTTCCTTAACAAGACAGATATGCCATAAGAACTTCAAGAGTTTATGGCGAGAATAGCAACTGAAACAGCGGCTAGTCATAAATTCTTGACTGCGCTAGATTACAAATCCTTTTGCAAATCATTATATTTGCTATAAGAATTCGCAATTTACAGTAATATATTACAATATAACAACAAACCAGCAGTTCCGCAGCTTTGACTTTCTGGTCTGACTCTAGCAGTTTTCGGAATTTATAATATCGATGCAAAAACGCAAATGATGACGAAAGTAGCATAACTTCTGTAAAATGCTCAACAACGGTGATGGATGAAAACTGGTCAGGTGCACATCGCGACACCACCTGATCAGCAACGGTAGAAACAATTTCGATATCACGTGACCGTATGGCCCACGACAGAGAGCTGCCCCATTGCCTTGCACGTAATAATCTGGAAATAGATAGCCAAGAAATTATAATTCTTGTCCTGAAACATAAGATCTAAACGAACAATGAAAATGGTGGACGACAAGTGATATTAAGTCGAGTAAAATTTACAACATACTTATGTTTACCTGTAAGCCATAGCTCGCGCAATATCTTTTCGTGTCTGATCAAAACCTACTTCATCACATAATGAGCATAATTTCGTAGCAACAGTTTCGTTGTCCACAGGTACTTGTGCTATCAATAACTCCAAATGAGCCAATCCCTTATCACCAGTTTCACGAAGATAATCAAATCCTACTTGCCACAATCTATAATTATTTGTAAAGCAATATCATTCATCGAATAATTTTCGGCCTTTTTTTTCTTCTGAAAAACAACCGAATCCGGATATGTGAACGAATGCAAGGAGGTAACCATTCGGTAATATCGACTTCAAGGAATATTTCTAACCGTAGAAAAAAATAACAAATGGATAAAACTGCATGGTATGCTATTGCAACTTTTGTCTTATATTTCAAAGTTTTAATGTATGCGAGATTGAATGATTCAAATGTTGTGGTAATCCTATTATTTTCTCTATCCGTATTTTGTGAATTCAGTTTTTAATCTTTACGAAAACTTTTTTCATAAATGATAACCGAGTAAATGATGTCATACCCAGGTTCACTGAAGAGTGACGACCCATATTCGATAACCAAATGTTGACGTATATCTGTACCAAAAGCACTTGTTATCCGTTCATCAGCTTTTTGTAATAAATCTGCTAGATGAGCTGGAAACCACCAGTTGGTGCTTGAAGTTGAAATTCGATGAAGAGCCCGCAACGCTTCCAATGAAAAAAGCTCGCACATTACAGCATCAATTCCGTTGCATTTACTTATGCCGAAAATTTTTAGACAATCCTGGAAATGATTGCAAATCTCAAGCAGCGAAGAAGAAATAGCTATCTCAACAGAATGTGCCGAAAATTTTTAGACAATCCTGGAAATCACTGCAAAATTCTCAAGCAGAGAAGAAGAAATAGCTATCTCAACAGAATGACCTTTCGACTGCCTCGTTTTCTTATATTTCAAAAAACCTAATCTGAAAGTTACCTTATAATCCCACTTGTCTTTGACAGAGTTAGTAGTAAAGATATTTAATCAATCACGTTTCGTTTCGCGATTTTTTGAACGTGTGGACACGATGTATGCAGTATGCTCTTATATTTAACCAAACAATATCCGAATGAAAGGACATTATTAAGAACAATGAAACTCGATGAGATATTTGAATTTCATATACCTTAACAGCATCTCTAAGTTGAGGAAGAGTAGCACATGGTCGAACGAATAATAAATACGGTGGTACTAATTCAAACCAATTGTCCAAATGAGCTGAAACCGATGTTATGGTTGGAATGTCACCTGCAATAATCATTGCTACCTTTTCAGCTTCAGCATTAGTTCGAAAATGTCCGCTTGTACACATATTACGTACTTCCTGAAAGCAAAATATAATAATGGTTTCCAAGAATTTTTCTATGCTCCAAAAAAAATGTTTGTCAGTTGCTTCTAACATTGTTATCCACTTAATTTAAAGATATCTTTTCTTTACATAAATCACTTTCTAAAAATCTTGATATGATTCCTTTCCAAACAAACTCACCTCCTGCGCATTGATAAAATCCAAGGCAGTATTTTCATCACTCAACAGATCCATTTTTATTTCAGAAATCACTTTGGCCAAGCATCGTACGGCATCATCATCACACAAATTACCGTATGTTTCCAGAAAAGTAAATGCATTGTTGAACATACCACTCAGAACAAAATATATAATCTAAAAATTAAAGCAAAACTTTCACCAAATTCCAAAAAAATGACAATAAGCGGGAAATCTCAGGTGTCGTAACAACAATTAACTTTCCAAATCATTCAATGAACCAATCGGTGAGTTAAATTAATACAGAAGACCTAGCAGTAGGAAGGTTAAAAGCTAAAAAAAACTTCTTAAGATTACAAAAAAACTAGTTTCCCTCTATTTTTTACAACTGAATATCAGTTCTAGTACGCAGCGTCAATAAGCTTGCAACAGGAAATCCAAATATTGATAACATAAGTAAAACATTAAACAAAATAATCCGCTAAATCAAAATAACCATCAAGTAATACAATAAACGACTATTAGAATATGATAAAACTCTCTAATAAAATAAAATATTAAAACCGAAGATAACTATGAGCAACATTATGATTAAGGCCATAAATTTTCCATAATACGCCATACCAAGTTCGAAACCTCACCTGATGCCAAAAATGTTGCTTGTTGAGTCTTTTTATTTTGCTGCTACGAAGTAAGTTTGAAATTTCATCAACATATGGGGTATGTGCCAAGCATAAACGAGCCCAAGTCATTAGGTCGACCACAACAGAAGAATCTTAAGCGAAGCTGCATAGATCTATCCAATAAAAGATATTTGTGATACTACATAGGCCAAACAGTAAATGGTCTTTTTCTTCAAATTTCTCAAACGATCTTCCTAAGCAGAGAAAGAGAAAAGGTATGAAAGCTATTCTATGATTTCTAGGCTTCCATTTTCATATTTCTCATTATTGTGATCAAGAATATAGATTTTTTTCTTTAGGCTACTCTACATACCATGAGTTTTAATGAAAATAGCCTCAACAAGCGACCAAATAAGCTCTGCTGTGGTAAGTGATTCTTTAATTTCAAATTCTGATACAGGAATTGTTGAAAGTGTTGATCGAATGATGGAACGATACTGTAAACTGTATGACAGCACGCTGGAATTTAGATTAATTTTTTTAATTCTTGAAAATTATCAGAAATATAGAGTACTAGAATGAAGATAAAGTTAAGGCTCTTTTTAGTTCAAGACTAAGGAAGCGATAATTCTCAAAACTGTTCAGTTACTTAGTTAGTCCATAAAACGTGTCTGCATCACGTTTCCTTTCTTTTTCATTCTCTCTTCCTTCTTTCTCCCCCAGAAAAGCATATGGAACCAAACGTTTTATGGGAATCATAAATGATTCTGGAAGTGATTAGGCAAGATCCAGATCCAGATCCTGTGCTCAAATCAACTTTCTTGGAAAAGTAAAAGTTAAATAATATAACTCACTCAGACACCGTGAGTGTGATGATTTTTGCATCATGTTGCGCGCGAGAGAAGATGGCTGAAAGTAAGAAAAAAAAAATCATTGTTTCCAAAAAAAGTCAACAACGCCAAAGGAAGAATAGTTTCAGATTTCGAAAGTAAATTCGCATAAAATACTCACAATGTGATTCATGGACAAGCAATAGCATTGCTGGATGTTTAAATATTGTTTGATCGACATGTTTGATTGAAACTGCTCGAATCAAATCACCAACCGGTGCATTATCTAAATGAGAAGTTATCACTGACCACCGATAAATTCACATCATCGAGTTTTATTAAGTTAATACTTTAATTTTTTTCTGGATATAATCAAAGAACTAAATGACAATATCAAATCAGCTACATTTGTTGTAAAAATTGATATTCTTATCATATCATTGAAGAAATAATGATGCTCCTAAGATATCATAGAATAAAAAATGATACTCTTAAAGAGCGACATATTAGGAATGTCACATAATGTAAACAATATAATAGGTGAAGCCAAAATAAGCATATGATCATTTATCTCGAATCATTATATTATTACTCATCTTACGACTGCTTCTCCCATGATTGATTAAGAAAATTTAAAATTTCAAAAAGATAACAAGATATTTTCAAACAATTATTCTAAGAAGTAAATAACAATAACACTTTCCATATTAAAACTTAATTTCTTATGCTGTGATGCACAGTCACACATGGATTTCGATTCGAAAATTTTTAAATGTATTATTCAGACAGAAAATCCCAGAAAAAAATTCTGTATGTGAAGATACTGGAATAGTGAAAAAAGGATAGTAACTTTCATTAGTCAACAATACTAATCATAGGTAATTTTAATTTATTTTTGGTAACAAAATCACCCAAGATTACAAGAGTATTACTAGGAAAAGACCAGAATTTTAAAGTATTTCCTTTCCAATAAAAAAATATCCAGAATTTTTAATTTCATCACATTTCTTACTTGTTGAACGAGTTTCGTCTATATCAGATAAGGCAACCACTATTTCACTTGTACTGGCATCAATCGCTGCATATCTTGTACGTTTGCAAGCCTCCATAACTGTTGTTGCAGGGTTCCGAAAATTTTTAACGTATAATCCGATATAACATCAATTCGAGCTGCAAAATCTCAGTAATTATGTGATAACTCTATGTAATCCCATAGAAGCTAAATCCTTTCGCCTTTGTAATACCATGATTCACTACTATTTTTCGAAGATCACGGAAAATCCCAGAATAAGGACCTTTCTCACATTCTGGTAAAATATTGCATATTTCAGAATAGTTCAGTTATTTCCAGCAAGTCTTGAAAACTATTGTGGAAATGAAAGGGAATCATCCTGTCCTTTCGGAAAAAACAAAAGAGATTTCACACGCATCTTAAAGAATATTTCGAAATAACAAAGAGAATCTTTCAGAATGTTTCTCTCCTTCCTCGTCTCAAAAAGATCTTGACGAAACTATGAAATATCCAATCAGCCATTCTGATAAAGCTTTTCGGGTATCCTCAGAGAATCATTAGGAATTTTTAAGATTACACTTTTTTTCTTTTATTCGTTCTATATTTCAATTATCAAAATGTTATGTTTTAAAAGTTCTCAATTTCAAATTTCAATTTACAAATCGGTCAAAGATAACAAAATACCCCAAATCACGAACAATACGTACGCCAACCAAATTCAAAAATATAAACGCAAGAAATTGCGACATCAATTTAACGGGCCATTAACAGTATGTTACTTTTAGGTTTCTGTACCGGAGGTTCTTCAGAATTTCTCTTATAAATTCCCTCTTCGGAAAGTGGTGTAGGAGCGGAGGGGTAGGGGCGCGCATTAGGGGGGAAGGGTAGAGGCTTTTGAAATCTTGACTTCGCAAATTCCCAAATTTCTTTTAAATTTGAAAAATTTTTTTTAACGGAACTTCTGAATTTCAGTAGTTTCACGAAGAACTAATTTACGAATAATAAAACAAAATTTTTGCCATTGAACTTCTGAGTAAACTACTTAGTCATTTATTTGGCACTATTAGAAAAATTTTTCAAGTGATTATAAGTATGAGAAAAAGAATTCTTCATTTGAAGCGAAGTACCAAATAGAACGCTGATAGTAAGTGATAATATAAAATGAAAATGGTAGCTGATTGATTCAACGTATTGTATTTTACATTTTTGCAAATGCAGTGATGGAATGAGTTACAATTCCTTGTCGTGTCTTTTCTTGCTTTTCACAAGAATAGAAGAATAAAAAGGGCAAAGCGATGAAATTTGTTTTCCACCCCTTTTTTCCCTTTATTTTCTTATTACAATCCAATCGGATTTCATAGCAGTGTCCAAAGCTGTGATAAATATCCAAAACTTTCAAATTATTTAATCGTATATTTTTGTTTCTCTTTCTTAAAGCATACATTTATCTATAAAGTGGAACAATGATTTCGAAAAACAAAAATATGAAGGAAGAAAATAAATCTCACATTACTTGACAATTTTTAAGTTTCTATTTTTCGGTAGAAGAAAAAATAAACATACTTCAGGAAACACTGAAACAAGTATATGATTTGGATTTTATCATACATATTTTATCATTGATAACTTGTAAAGATCTGTAGAGTTTGCTTAACAAAAAAAACCCATTCGTTTGTTTTTTTCACTTAAATGCAAAAATATATATATAACATTTAAAAAAAAGAATGAAAGAAATTAATTTATTCTAATACGTTGAGAGAATAAATTAAAATAATGAGCAAAAACTTTCTTAGTTTACAGTTTAAAATGTCTGTACTGTGATTAGTGATAAGATAATATACCTGTACTGATATATTATAGTATCATTTATGTTTGCATTTAAATACAATTGAAGTTATTTTTTTTATTATTTCAAATGACATCAATATCACATAATTCTATGGAAAATTGAAAACTTTATTTGCTTCATTGAGATAATAAAATGAGGTGTCCTAATAGAAAATACGATACCACATTGTAATTTCAGGTACCATATTATGCAAAACGATTATAGTAATATTCCATTATGAATATAACCAATGGTACTATATCTACAAAAGTGGTCTGTAACGCCCTAGTTGATAGTAACAAATTATGTCAATAAATTAGTTGATGACGCATAATTTTTAGAATTTAAATTCACAATTTGAATAGACATAGAAAGAAAAAGGAAGGAAAACCGGCATACTTGAAAAACCGCTAATGTCTTGAAAAAAAACCGCGTGACTGTTTAACTTCCAACATTTCCGGATTTTTCTCCATAATTCTTGCTAGTAATTTCCCAATATAATCTTGTAAATCGTTGATTTTTGCATCCTTACGTGCTAATTCATTTCGTAAATCATTGATGTTCTTTAATAATTCCTCACGTGATGAACAATGAGAAATCTGGAAATTATAATTGAAATAATTTATTCAGAACTATGAGCTTTTTTTCGGAGAAGCAAATTTAATTAAAACGTAAGTTTGAAAAAAGCAAAGAAAAATATGAAAAAAAATAACGATTCAATGCTTATACAAAAGATCTGAGAATCTTACAATTTGTTTACCAATGATAACGCTTATCAGTTAAACATTTCTTCTGCAAGTGTTTAACTGATAAGGAAGAGATATATTTACAAATATGATAAAATATTCTGATAATTCAGAATATCTCAGTAATTAAGAATATCATGATGATATTGTGTTGTTATTCGAATACCATTGTTTATTATTTCTAAAGCAATGTAAATTTAATATGAATAAATATAACTTTCCCTAATAAGTATGTATAAGAGATAATGTACCGAAGCTAAATCGGAACTATTGATAACAGTTAATTGTGCAGAACCAAAACCGGATGAAGTTGCACTATGCGGACGTGGAACTATTGCTGGTGATTCGGAACCATCAATTTCTCCAGCTGTTGGTATTGGAGATGAATTCAAAGAATTTCGATTCGATGATATTGACGTACGTTGTGAATCATATAATGCACCATCAATTCCTGTATGTAAGAGGAAAGTATTTTTTTCTCTCTCCAAATTCTTATATATTATTTTATATTTAGTTCATCTTTGATTATTATATAAAGAAAAAATGAAACTTGCAAAAATCATAATATTATAGAATTTTTTAGCTTTCCTTTTCTTTTTGCAAATATTATGACAATCTTTCATATTCTTTTTATAATTAAAATTTCCATTCTTTCATATTTCTCATTCTTTCTTTAATTTCCATTATTTTATTTATCATTTTGAAAATAAATTTGAAAAATTTTAATATTGTAATTTAAGACAAATGAAAATGTCAATAATAAACTTTTAAAACAAAGGATGGATAAATTTAAATTGAAAAAAGAATAGAGAAATGAATAAGAACTAATAAGGTGATAAATAATTCATTAATAATTAAAGGTAAATAATAATAATATGTTTAATAATGTTTGGAATGTAAAAATATTAAAAATTTCTGTCTTTTGAAAACCATTTGCTTAAAAATTCTATTATATAGTTATAGACAGATCTCATGAATATTTGCTTTTTATATTCAATGAATTCAACCGTTTAAATTTGACTGGACATAAATTTCACAAATCATAAAATAAAAATTTCAAAATGATAAATGTAATGGGAGCACCATTATTTCTATAGTTATACGATGGCGTTGCATAATTTCTGATAGTTTGTGCAGCAGCTGGTGGTGTTATTAGTCCATCACGATTTAAATCGATTGTTGAAATACGATTTGGTTTTGGAATCGTTGGACAAACTTCACAGAGCGAAGAACGATGTTGACTGTACTGTGGAAGGCTTATTAGTGAAGTGGTATCCGACGCACCATTAGTCTTTTTTTTTCCAAATCGTATCTTACGCTTTAATGTATCACCAAGTTTATTGGGACCTGAAGAAAAATAAAAATTATATAAAAATTGCTATAATAATTAGTAATTTTAATCATATGATAGCTTGAAGAAGTGATAATGAATAGATAAATTTCCAGAAAACAACCAATAAGAAACATATAATCGTATAGTAACATATATAACCGGATAGTATAGCAATAACCGGATAATCTAGCTTTAACTGGTATGTGTTAGCGATATCAATAACAGTCAATATTATAACTGCCAAAATTAATGGTAATTATCAATTATTTCGTGAGAACAAATATTTATTAACATATTATTGTGTTAAATTGTAGCAATGCTTGAATAAAATTTTATTTAATTTTCTAATTTATTATATATAATTTATTGATGCAATTTATTTATACTTCAAAAATGATATTTTATTAAATACTATCATTTAATTATTTAATGAATAACTTTTTCTCTTTTTATCAAATTTTTGTAAGCAAAATAAATTTCTTGTAATCATTCGTTTTTCGTTTGCATAAATTTTGAATTATTATTTTTTTAAAAGATTTATTAAATTAATCGATTCACAAATATAATAAATATTTGAAATTATAATTTACTTCAATATTATTATTATTTTTTGACACTAATTTGCTTAATAATATAATTACTTGCTAAAAAAGTAATCGAAGAAGTTAAGAACAAACCATGCAAAGTTCCAATTGAAAGTGATGAAGCTGACAAATTTTTGCTTTTTGTCGTACAAACTTTATTGGAAAATTCAAATTTCAGGCATATTTCACCGCGATATTTCGTTTGTTGTCCATTATTGTCATATTTACCTTTCTTATATAAGCGATACCACGTTGGCATACGTACGTGTACCAATGAATGTAACGGTAATTCAATTCCACCAATACAATCAGTTGTACCCAATACGGTACGATGATTAACAGTTACTGTTAACGCCGAATCCAAATCATTTAATGCACTTAAAATAAACTTTGATTGTAATAATAAACAATAATTTGTCAATTTATTCTACCAATTTATATTATAATTATCTGTCATTAATGACTTCATTTTCGTCAATGAAAACATTTTTTTCTTATAAAAGTCGATAAAAATTTTAGATATTAAAATTTAAATTTTATAATTTATATAATCATTATTCGTTTGAGTAATTTGTTAATTGGCCAGAAATTTTCGAACAATTCAATGTATTTGAAATGTAATATAAATCATTGATGCTAAAATTGATATGGAAATTTATGAAAAATTTTTTTTGTCGAATTATAAACATACAATTCACATCGCTGATCCCATTTACAGTCAGTTATTGTCCTGATAATATCTGTTTGTACTTTACTTTTCCAGTTTCCTTTACCGTTAATTGTCAAATTTACGAATGCTTCCAATTTGTTATGTCCTTTGAGCGATAAGCCACGAGCGGAAATAACTGTAATATATTACAATTATTATTTATTATTATTATTGTTAATTATTATTGTTATTAATTATTAATGTTATTACTATTTATTATTATTACTGATAATAATTATTATTAATTATTATTATTATTATTATTGTCACCAATTATTGTTATGAACAAACAATTGAATTTATGCTAATTATTAGTCGTTTACGTAGAAAATGATTGCATCCGGTTTAACATTTTACCATTAACGGATGATAACTATACTATTACAACAAAGTAGTCTATGTAATCAAATCAAGCAATTATTTGAAATGATTTTTATCACTTTGAATTTAAATAATTATTTGAATTGATTATGTAAAATAGTTCGATTATGTAATGGTATCAAAAATATAATTATAAATTAGAATTCCAAAAATGACCCATTATATACCTTTGACCTCGAATAGGGTCATCATTTGCTATTTTAGGAAAAATACATAAAATATTTGTCAATATTAGTTATCAAACAAATAATTTGTTACCTGTTACAACCAAATTATTGAAATTAGCCATGAATGTTTCCTGATCCTGTTCTCTTTCACCAGAAATAATGTTTACTTAGTTATTTTTTTTCTAATAATAAATATAACTTCGTAATCGAAATATTAAACAGCAAAATGTCAACCACTGACACCGTTCTTTCCAATCTGTAAGATAATTTCCATAAATTCATTATAAATTTAATGTAATATAAAATAACTATACGTGTACACCATTAGCAAATACGTAAAATACACGGCGGAAATATAAAATATAAATGAAAATAAAGTAAAACCAAATCATTAAATATACATAATTATTCATTCACCGATAATTATTCATTCTATTTCAACCTAATATTAAAAGAAAAATTTGTTCAATCCTATTTGTTTTATGGTTATAATTTCTAACCGGTCAGCTTAAATTTTAAACTTTTCAATTATTAAATTTATAAGCGATAATTAAAATCATATAGGCTATGTAAAATTTCCGAACTATTACTGTTTATATTATACACTTATCATAGCAATAAATATATTTCAAGTCCATTTTTCCATTACAATCTTGATTACGCCATCTCAATCACGTACGTCATTTCAATCAACTTATCATTTTCTTCTTCATGAATTTATCCGTGATGTTTATCAAGTACTGTTAAATTGGATAACTAGCAAAAATTTCCCATTTTATTTATTTATATGATAATACATTTTCAGTAATTAGTTTAAATTAAACGGAATTATTCTGTTTCGGTAAAGTTTACATTCTAGCATTATATTAGAATATTATTAATGTTTATAATATTCAATGAATTAATTGATAATAGAAATATCAAATAAATATTATAGTTGTAAAAATAATTTAACAAATAATAATAATTATATGAAAAACGGAAGTGATTGAGAGAGTTGAAAAGAAAGAAATTGAGATGAAAAGTTAGAGAAAATGAATGATTCATTCTTGAAATTCTTAATTTTAACAAAACTTTACTAAAATAATATTAATTTAATGATTAATATTAATCATAATATTTTAAATAATAGAAATCGATTGATATGCATTGATAAGGTATGAACAGATGAGATATGTAAAATAAAGAAACAAACAAACGAGGAAGCAATGAAAAAATGAAATATGAAATAGGTCAAATGTTAAAATTAAAGATGGATCGAATGATAGTTTCATTCCCTTCGGGTCATCTTTCTTTTATCATTTCTTTTCTTTTGTGTGACAAAAGCACATTTACATTTTTTAAAAATTTGAATTAAAAAATTTTCGAAAAAAATTTAAATGGTTGGTTGAATTTTATGAATGAATTAAATTAATGATTAAAAAAGCAATTGTACCAAATTAAATAAAATGAAAAATTATAATTCGATCAATAATTCAATTAATAATTCGATTAATAACTCGATCAATAATTCGATTAATAATTGATTAGTGGTAATAATTTGTATACAAAAATTTCGAATGTATTTACGTGTAAAAATACGCTTGAAAATATTTACGTAAAAATAAATATTAAAAGAAAAAAATAATAAATGAATCAGAAGAAAAATCTGAAGAAAAGTTATCACAAAATATCAAATTTTGGAACTTTCTGTAGCATATTTACTTTTTATCATATAAAATAAGCTCTTGGATAATGGTATAAATAAAATATAAAGTTTGCTTGACGATAAATATGTTTACGGAAAACAATTAAAAATGATAATAATTGCAGTCCGGAAATTCACAAAAACGGAATCACTATGGATATAAATAGCTAGAATTAAATGACTAGAGCAGCAGCTGTTGCAACTTCCTTTCCCCCAAACAGATGCTAAATTCCGATAATCTTTTTCCGGCCATTCTATTCCTCCCCTTTTCCCTCCCCTTTTCCCTCTTTCCTTTTGCCACCTTTCGAAATGACCGACCTCTTTTGTGTCTAATGATTGACCTACGAAATTTTCTTAACATTGACCGTTCTAGTCATCGTTACTATCACTGTTATCATTATCATCATTATCATCATGTCATCATTGCCATCATGGCCTGCATCATCCGATAAATACTTTATTTAATAGATTTATTAGGAATTGGAATAATTTCTAATGAATCGAATTCCGGATGAAAAAAAACAGATATATTTTGCGAAATCGATGCAAATATAAATGTTTACGGAAATTCTACATCAGGCTTATATTTATTAGACAGATGGATGAATCAACCGATTATTATTATTTCTAAATTAGTCTGATTAAATAAATTAATATTAAATTGTAATTTAATAATAGAAAAATATTAATAGACCAAAAAATTTGAATAAAGACAAGTTTTTTGAGTGAAAATGCGACTTTTGCAAAAAATTTAAGATAATGCAACTTATAAAATAATAAATAAAAGGAACAAAATTCAAGAAAATAGCGATAATATTTTTCAAAGTTTCTAAAAACCATTAGCATTTTCAAACTTTTACGAAAATATTTTTAAAAGCTAAAATCTTAAAATTTAAAATTAATTCAAAATTTTTGACAAAGAAAAAAATTTCTTCGAAAAAATTTCTAACAACAAATTTCTTCACTGTTATCATTATCATCACCATCATCATCATCATCATCATCATCATCATCATGGTCATCATTTAAGCAATATTTGTTATAAAAACAATTATAAGAACAATATTTGTTATACATTTGTTATCAATATTTGTATATCTGTTATAAAGTTATATTTATTGTTATAAAGAAAAAGCAAATATTGTTTTTTCTTTATAACAAAATAATGTTTAAAATAAACTTTTTGTTTTCATTTTTAGTTTAGCCGAAAATTATTTGAAATAATTCATTGGAAATGGAAACTAATAAGAATTATTTCTTAATGGAATTAAAAAAATTGAAAAAATAATTATATATCAATTTAAAAATTAATTTACTGTCAATAATGATATTATTATTGCAAAATATATTATCAAAATTTTTAAAATTAAATTGTTTATTCTATCAAAAAAAAAGAAATGAAATAATGCAAAATACATCAATTTTCTCTCTCTCTCTCTTCTCTCTCTCTCAGAGAGAAAATCGTTGGAAAATGAAAATTTCGTTATCACACAAACACATATAATATATTATTAAGAAAAGAAGTAAATTGCAAATGAATGAATGAAAAAAGAAATTATTGAAATTAAAATGCGACGAATTAATTTTTTTAAGTAAAATTTTATTTTTCCAATAATTTTTATAAAAAATATTTTTCTAAAATAATATTTGTTTAAATAAATTATTAAAGTTTAATTCTTTTCTTTGTGTAAAAAATAATAATTAATTAGCAATTATTTGTCAACTGTTGCGTGTAATTAATAATTGTCACATATTACGTATAATTTATATTAGCATATGTACGAAAATAATTACAATAATGAAAAGGTAAGTTTGATTACCTTATTGTTGAACTTAGCAATTTGCAGTAATTGCATCAAAAAGTGAATTTAAAAAGTGTTGAAAGAAAATTGTCAATAAATTGTATTAGAAATTGAAAGGTTTAAAATTGAAAAATAAAACTCAAAAACGAAGAAAACATTTAAATTACAAAGCATGCACTTCAAATGATTAAAATGCAAATGATAAAAATAGAATATCATTCCTAATTATCATTAAAAATTTTCAAATTCAAATTTTACAATGATAAGTTAACAAAAGTTATGAAAGAAGAATGAAAATTTTTGGGAGACTGATAAAATTGATAAAAAATCTGAAACTATTCTGTAAATTACGATATCTAATGGTAAGTTATATAACATATGAAAGTACTGTAATCATTATTTATTCAATGTAATATATTGATAAAGAATTTTATTTATTAACGATATCATTTGTTATCAGTCAAATTTAAATATAATAAACATCAATTTTACGTCATCAAACAAATATTCGGAGTATGTAGAAAATGATATTTCAGTAATATATATAAATGTAATATTTCCTTCATTTATATTTAACAAAAAAATGGAAAACTGAATTGCCTACGGCTGATTATAATTGCATTCAAAAATTAAAAAAATAGAAAATTATATAATAGATATTACGAAAATTATGCACAAAATTCTTTAAAAAATAATTTTCATACTTTCAAAATTTGTACTTTTTGAAAAAATGTACTTTTTAAAATTTTTTATTGCCAGCCGTTGAGTAGCGCTTCAAATTATTCCAATTATTACTTTCAGAAGAAGAAGGAAAATCAGTAAATTTATTTCTTGCAATAAATTAAAGCGAAAATATAGCAAACAGCTGTTCAATAGCGTGTAAGAGTGATACGTTAGACTATTTGTACGGCGGAAGAAAAAAGAAATAATTCTTTTAACCAACAAAATTTGAAAAGATTGAAACATCAAAAAATAAAACATCGACTGAGAGATAATTGTTATAACTAAAAGATATATATTTAAAATGAAATTCGTTTTTTTTTTCTTTTTATTAATTAGCCAATAATAAATGAAAAGATGGGAAATTAAAAAGTTTCAAGTTTTGAATTAATTTTATCATTATCTTCCTTATGTTTTGCATGTTATATTATTATCATTCCCGATATCAATTCTGAATTAAATATGAAAACAATTGTAAATAATAATTTCAATTTATTATTTACTATAAGGAAAAGAAAGTCATATTTGTTCCGTAAAGAAAAGAAAGAGTAAAGTGAAGCAAAAAGATTATAAATTTTTTCTTTGCAATTTAAAGATTTTCGAAAATGGATAACTTTCATTTTTAGTGATATATTTATAACAGAAATAAATGATTACGGTATTATTCAATGAATAATAATTTCAAACAGATTTGTTTTCATTTTTTAATTTTTTGTGTTACACATTGAAAGATAAAAGTTTCGTCCAATCAAATTTTTTTAAATGAATTGATATAAATGCAAAAATTTTATTTATCAGTGTGGGAAGTGAAAGTAAAAATAAATTACCAATTCTTCTCTCACAATTGATAACAAAGAAATGTAATACTTTTTGAATTAGTAAATGTTAAATATTGTGTAATATTTGCATGGCCAATGATATTATTATCATCGATAAAACTTTCAGTATTTACGAATCAAATGGAATATCATTAATCAATGCTTTAATTTAATTTTATATAGCAGCAAAAATTAGTATTCGTACTAACTATAAGTTTATTAAAAATCGATTAATATTTAGCTTTAAATTAATTATTAATATAGCGATAACCGCAGATCAATAATTTATAGGATAAGCCGTAGCTTGAAATATCTGAAAAAATGAAATATTAAATCGATTAATTTGGACTGATTTACACAAATCAAACTATATGTGAGGAAAAATCATTGTCTAACAATTCGATTATATATAAAAGCTTCCTACATATACAACTTTATAAAACAATGATTAAATTGATTAGTTTAGTTCAATTTTCCTGAATAAATCATTTTATATACTTCATTTAGGTTAAAGAAAGTAAAAATATGACATCACTAACGTTGCCCATAATGAACAGATACGAGAAATGATAAACAAATTTTCCGCAATTCGATCAATAACCATCATATGGAATGAATGTTTCGCGTAAACTTAGTAAAATCGAAATTCTACGCAAAAGTACAAAGTTACATAGTTGCTATTCTTTATTTAACTTTTACACTTTTAAGTCTCCAAATATTATGGATATTTGTCTTTCGTTTTTTTCCCACGGCGTAAATTAGACAGTATACTTATTATGAGAATTGGCAATGAAAACTTCTTAGTTTATCAATAATAAGCGGCAAGTTAATTACCCAAAACAAAATGATCAGACTTATTCAAAGGCTCTCAAAAAAACTGTTTAGCTTTAAGGAACTTTATCTGGATAAAACCATTTGCAAAATAATGAATATTGCCTTATCAATGGTGATAAATGAAGATGAAGGAGATCATATGGTACAATCAAGATTGGTATCAACGCTTCAATTTGATTTTAAAGTTTTGCGTTAAGATGTAATAAACATAAGAAGAGAAAAATTTATGTTTCGAACAGAAAAATGAACAAAATTTTTGCATTTTGAGCTTGCACGAAAATTTGCTTTAATTAAAGTCTATTGTTTATTTTGAGCATTTCCATTATCACACATAAAAACAGGAAACTAGACCAATCTGTAACGATAACAGCATTAGCAATAACATCTAAAAAAAATAAAAATGGCTAAAAATATAAAAATACCACCACAAAATAACTATTACGATTAACAATAAATTGATGAAATCAAGTACCACGACAAGAAAATAATTTCGTAAATCAAATGACAATTGCAATTCATATAAAAACATACTGTTTTCTAATTAGATTGTGCAAAGATATATCGCTAATATTTTTTGAATTACGTATACGAAGGCTGACTTTTCACCTCCCTTTTTTACAAAACAAGTAATTCTAAACTCTAAGTTTAATAAGAATACTATGCAATAAAGCATTGTATAAACAGAAAAATTACTTCTCTCCACTGTACTTACTGATTTCTTGAATATCCAATTGCTGTAAAATTTTTGACGTAGAAAGTAGTAAATAAGCAAACGATAATTAATAAAAGATAAGTAACCGGAATCATCCTAACAATAATTGTAATTTATTTGAGTAAAAATCTGCTGCTTCCTATCAGTGATTGAATACAATTACGGACAAAATGAAAACGAGAACAAAAAAAGAATCAGTAGAACAACCAAAGGAGAAATTTAGTACAATCTTCCACCCAATCATGACGCAGCCAGCATTGCAAACATATCAGAACATCACTATTTTCGATGAAAACTTATGGCAAGAAACTGATCTAAAATAAATAGCACAAAACCATGATTTATTTTAATTCAATCGTTGAACTAACTTCCGATATGATTCTGTAGAAATTATCGCAAGATTCATGTTTAAGAGAAATAGGGAAACGCAATTAACAGAATTACTAAAACATTACCGAAATCATTTTGAAGGAATGCCTCAAGGATTAAATTCGTAATACTGAGTCTAGAAAGGAAACAAAATTAATAGTGAGAATAAAGAAAATTATATAAGAAAATTATATAAGCATAAGTCACATTTGATAATGCTAAATATGAAATAGCAAAGCAATGCAAAAACTATCAAAATTCCTAAATTACATTCATAAAGAAATAGCATAAAGAAAAATTCATAAAGAAATAGCGACAAAAAGATCAATTGATAATCATTTGCACCATCTTATGCCTAATACCACTGCCACTAAATTTAAAATGCATTTAAACTGTGTTTAAATTTGTTGGCATTACAATCTCCGTTTGAGAGAGAAAGTCATCTATTTTTGCAATTTTTTCGAACGAAAGAACTATTCAGTTATTTAGCATAGTGACTTCTTTCACTAAAGACGACGTTAAATAATCCGACTATTATTCAACAGCATCATACATAAGTGAAAAAACTGTAACAACATTCTTAGCTTCAGCAACTTTCCACCATCTTCCAAATTTGTGTTCTTGACCCACGGCACACGCCACTTCTTCACCATCGTCCGAAAACCTGAGCCGGTTGATAAAGCCGCTCTAAAAAAAGTTCAAATTTAAACAGGACTTTTTAAGATAACGTATAACATTATAGTACTGCAATGGACATCAGAAATTTCGCTGAATGGAATTATAACGATTGAGAATTGCAAGTGAAAATCAGAACTAAAAATATACTTTTTCCAATTCTTCTTTTCAGCATCACGGGCTACTGATGCCCACTTTATCTTAGTTCCCCAGTAATTAATTTCGCTTTACTGACTTTCATCCTAATTTATTCGAACTCATTAAAAAGTCGAAATAGTGGTCTCGCTTTTTTTTAATAATCTGAATTTTTAAACGGTCTGAAGCCAAGCTTACAAGAATATTAAAAAATATTGCGAAAACCTACTCGCTCATAAGACAAAATATTTGTTATTGATTTATAATCTTCCGCAACTTTCCACAAACGAACAAATCCATCACATGAACCTGATGCAATAAGATCTGTGTATCGCCGTGCTGCAACGGAAACAATCCAATTTGCCTGATTACCAGCATTGCGGCCATGTGCTTCTACTTGTGTACAAACTGGTTTTTTTTTAAATGTTGACCAAATACATAAACTCCTAAAAAAAAACATGAGACTGATAAAAACTTCTTAAATAAATAAAATTAAACTGATATAGCTCAACATTTTTTCCCCGTGTCACCGAACTTGACTCTAAATTAGCCTTTTTTTCAACTTTTTTCTTTAATTTTAATTCTGGTCTCTTTCGTTATAAATCGAGAGGTAATAACTTAACTAACCCATCAGCTGAACCGGACACAAAGTGATCTTCATTGATAAGTGCCACGCAATCAACACTAAAGCAATTTGAATAACAGTTAAATATCAAATGACTATCTTCAGGTACCTTCCACAATCTCACCGTGCGATCTTGAGAACCTGCGGTTATCAAACGTTCCCTGTAAATACACTTTTTTCTTTCAAATAAATCTGCATTCTCAAATCCAAAATATCTCTTCCCAATTTTCGGGAAAAATTGTAAGCCAATAGACTAGTAAATCAATGGTATGTACTGATTTCATTAAATTCAAGATGTCCTAAAATTTCGAAAAAGTAGAATCTTGAAATGCAACAAACATTAAACGATAATAGAAATTCTAACTCAAAATTGCTAGAAAATTTACCTTGATAAGGCGTCAATGTCTACTACTGCATCAACGTGACCAAACAGCGTGTCTGCATATCCTAGCTGCTCCAAATCCCATACTTTAACACATCTATCTTTGGAGCAACTGTACAGTTGCTGAGTATTTAATCGAAATACCAATCCTGTAAAGTGATAAAGGATCAGTTTAGTTTTGATTATACAATTTTTAAAAATTTCATGAACAAGAAATTAAAAGCAAAAAAATTCAATGAATCTAAGATTTTGGAATATACAGAAAATTAGAAAATTAATTGCACAGAGTAATCAGGAAACTAACCGGTTATCGCATTCGTATGCCCAGTAAGATTTTTAACATGTTGCAAATTACCGAAATTCCAAACCCGTAAAATAGCATCGCTACCACCAGTTACAAGATATCGATCATTGGCCGAGATTGCAAGACAAAATATTTGGCCTCGATGAAATATACAATCTCCTTTAACGTATTTTACCGAAGCTACTATCTTCCCTTCTTCTAAATCATCTGAAAAATAAAGCAATTTGCGAAGAAGCTCCAAAAAATAGACGATTCATCTTCAGAAAAAAATGGAATAATGAAAGTAATGAACATCGAACATTTCTAAAGCTCATTTACAGTTCGACTCACCGCTATGGACACAGAAAAATTTCTCTTCAATACCTTTTCCTAAAATTATATTTCACAGTGCAATGATATTTAAGACGAAGTCAAATATCTTTCCATCTTTCTTGTGTCAAACGGCAGTTTGTGATATTGAGAGTAAATTTTCGAGAGACTCAAACTTTTCCTACATTCACTGCTGAGGACTCAAAGTATCAGTGAATTAAAAAATACAAATCTTAAAAGTATATTTTGTGAGAGAATTTTGTCCAATAGACTAACATTTCGCTATCGTTGCATCCTTCGAGCAACTCACCACATATCTGCCATCATGTGATATAACAACCGCAACAGTTGAATACCTGGAACTTGAAGTGTGGCATTACATACGTTTCAAACGACAATATTGCTTTACCCAGTACACATCAATCTTTTTATTGTTCCCGCTATATTTCCGGCTTCTTTACCTAATGGCCTATTAGCACTTAAAGAGGTAAAATTGGACATAAGTTTTAACAACTTCGAAACTACAACACAATGAAAAGTAACATGGCACTTAACATCCAATGATCAAAGTAGTATGACATCTGATAACATTCGAGAAGTTGAAACTACTAGAGAAGACAATCAAATAATACAAATTTATCACTCATTATCCGGGAGAAACTTTTCTGATTCTCCGTAAATGGTTAAATATTAACTTCAAAGAAAAAGCAAACCATCAATTTACTGCATCCCATCTAACACTATTTAAAATTATGAATCAAACAGTCAATCTTCTAACTTCAAATTTCATTATTTTCTTCCGAAAATAGTTCCCAATAAATTTTATATGAAAAAGAGAATATGTGCAAAATCACATTACCAACCTATGGGCTTTATACTGTATCGCAGTACCACTCAACCGTACTCCCTCTGCAACTCTTCGATGTTGAGTTGCAACTTTCGATAAGGCATCGTCGCGCAAACGACGGGTAATTGTCTCATTATCATAGGGTTCGCCTTCTTCATTCTGTTGTTCGGTCTAAATTACTATCCTCCGTAAATTTCAAATTTATTATAATTGAGTCATAAACTGAACTTCATTGTTTGTATTCTGTCTTAACAGTTACCTCAGAATAAATCATCCGGAATACAATTCTAAGTTTTCCAAAACAAAAAGTATTGAATCAAGCAAAAAATACAATGTATCTCATGAAAGCTAAATTCACGTTCATGCACTGTTCAATCCATGCTCCCGCCTCCTATTTGAGTCCCGTCAATAAATGCATTGCTGTCAACCTACAACCAATGTCTGGATATAAAAAAACCAATTACATGTAAGGGAGATAAATTTTAAAACCACAGGACGAAATATGATCATATATTTGCAGACTAAAATCCACGTAAAACATAAGTGAATATGATATTGAATATCTAAAATCCTTTGAAAAACACTTGAAATACCTGAATATCGTCCAAAAGTTGTTTCGCTTTCCGGTATGCCATCTCTTGCACGTCCTCATATTGCTCTTCATCACTTTGATTTTCAATAAATTTGCCATCACCATCGTACAATAAATCGCCTTCATCCGAAGAAATATCCTCATTGGCCAATTTCGCCTTTCTTTTCGATAATTTTGGTGCAGTTAACTTTCCTTTCATCTATACCAATAATTTATTTTATCAAGAGAAAGATAAGGGATGAACAATATGATTCATTTTACATGTCTCTTTTTGTCAAAATTTCATGGAAGTTTCGTGTTCAAACATTAGACGAGATTTATGCCGTGCAAACAAAAAACAACTTTAAACGATTAGCTTCATATGTTCATAGGAGCTTACATAATTTCACTTTCAACATATAGATAAAGCTGACGCCAAATTCTGTGAGGGAAAGATCAAATTTTCAACAAAGTACCTTATTTCTCATCTTTGCATCACTGCCATGATTTGATCGATTCCTGATGAAAAACGACATTGTAATCCCTAAAAAAAAGTACACGTATGACCATGTTACCCGACAAGTGAAGTCAAAACACAGACAAAAAGGGTAAACTTTAACAGCAAACATTCCCCGAGAGAACTTCCCAAATATTCCGACCGTCATCTCATTATATCACGACCGGTAAATCTTAGCATTACAAAATGCTATGGAATAGATTTGCAGCGTGCGCTTCATGGTCGCGAATTTTACAATTCTTGAAGTCTTTTAGGGGGGTTTTTTCCCTGAAAGGATAAACAGGAAGCAAGGCTTCAATTCGTTTTGGAAGAATTAATTTAAGTGATGAAATTTAAGTTGTTATTCATTGACGTATAAAGTAAAACATTTACATTGGAACATGTATAGAAATTCACCTCATTTCCATATGATTTTCAATGGAATTGCTCTCGTTAATTGTATGAAAGCCATATTATTTCAACAAAAATATATCTCTGTAAACGGACATGAGCAACGCACGTTGAATACGTGAAAAAAGATCATTTTCTCAAAATTGTAAAACATCTGTAATGAATTTGGTGGATGCACGAGTCAGAGTTGTCCACCTTGGCAATGTTGTTTACTCGCAAGATAGTTACAAAACGAACTTTACTTAGGATTGTCAAAACTTTTCACCTTAGTTTTTAATTCTGGAATCTTTCAATAAGTGATTTAGATAGTCAAAATTTTCAAAATTAAATTATTCTTTAAATGAAAATCTTCAATCTTTCGGACAAAATATCTGCGAAATAGTATGATGCATGTATACAATTCGTATATATACAACAGCTGTCAAGCCAATCAAAATTAACATCCACAAGATTGAAATTATAATAACAGTTGTCCAGAACATATTTATTTTCCATTGTATTTCCCTCAGCGATGGTTGCGATGATGTTTCGAATCTACCGCTGTCGTTATATTCCTTTGTATTATATTTCTCAGTACAGTCCGTTTGATTTGATCGATAGTATGCTGAAGGTCTACGAACGGTTAATTAAACAAAATTATTTTATATAAATGATTTAATTAAATTTTTGTAATATTGAGCTGTGGTGAAGAATGAAGTGTTAAGATTTCCCATGCCATCTCAACATCGACAATTGTCTTTTTAAAAGCTTTGCAAGTAAGTAAAGTCGATAATATATTATTTGGATCACTTCGACCTCAAACTAGAAAAAATAGCGCTAGAGGAAAACAATGGAGAATTTCTGGGACGATGGAGCATCAATGCATTGCATTCTCAATGCTGTTGCTAAACGAGAAGATATGCAATACTTGTAGTATCGGCTATTCCTTGAGATGCAGCTGCTGGTATCATTTGGTTGCTTTTTTCGACCTCTCGTACAATATTCCGATTATTATTACCATCATGAAATGATAATTCACCATGCGTTTTATTTACTGCCGTAATGGCATTAAATAAAACAAATAATTGAAATGCTAAGACAACCATCTCTTTATAATAATTTAATGAAAAATTAAATTGGTATTATTTTGTTTCATTTACATATAGGTACGTTTATATATTTATATTTACATTTGCACACTTGTAGGTACACTATAAAATGTATACGTAATAAATGAAATTTAAGCGCTCAAAATGCATTAAATTATCGAATTAGATATAAAGTGGAAAATTTTGGGTTTGAACTTTTAAATTTTGTTATAATATGGTATGTAAAGTTTGCATTACAACTACTGTATCCTTTATCGGCAAGCATAAATATCTTTGAAGCGAGTGGTAACAAACTTTGTAGATACCAAAGTCCAATAGTTATTAATTCAATAACTTTCCTATCAACTACATTAGGCGATAATATCAAACATGCTCATTTGAGCTACAACTTGCTGCTGAGGTTTTTGAAACGATTATTTGACTACTTACCAATTGCAGCTATATTCCACTGGATCTTATGTTGTCGCTCGCGGGTGTTTTGAGAATTATAGGGGCAAAGTTTGTTTGCTATGTGTTTATTCGGATGTATCTCATGTGCGTGAATTCTGTAGAGCTAATAGTTTACAAAAAGCTACACTGCATAAGTGAGTTTTGATTGAGCAAGAAGCTGAATGAAGTTGACTATTTCACTGAATATTTTGATGTTGAAATAGCGCTGGAAATTTAGTAGTTTAGTATGCTTGACATATTTCAAAATGTGGGGCATACTTAACGCTGCACTGGTGCACCTTAAAGATTTGCGATTAGTAACATCATCGTTGATCTCTCGAAAATGTACTGTATGAAGATAATTTAGAGAGATCGCTTATAACTCTACGAAAGCAGTTTGATAAAATAGAACGAAATGCCGCGTGTTAAAAATGTTATGTCGAAGGTGTACAAAAGTCCTCGACGTCCATTCGAAAAGGAACGTCTCGACCAGGTTTGTGCATTCATTTCGAAGAATTTTGCTGTGTGTGATGTTTAGAACTTAATTACATAGTAAAAAGTGGTAGGTCTTTGGATATGAAGGAGTCTTGAATGTACTTATTTCTTAGTTCATTTGATTTTTGGATAATTTGATTTTCTAAAACAAATTTGTACAATCATTTAATGTATTACAGGAATTGAAATTAATTGGAGAATTTGGTTTGCGTAATAAACGCGAAGTGTGGCGTGTGAAGTACACCTTAGCGAAAATTAGAAAAGCTGCTCGGACGTTACTTACGCTTGAAGAGAAGGTTTGTTGGGATAATAGATATAATGCAATTAACATTACTGTGTTTATTATAAAGCTATGCTTGTCGAAAAAAACTTTGTTTAAAAAGGATATGTTGGTAAGAAGTAAATAGGTCTGACTTGTTAGATAACGTAATAACCATCTCTTGATGCTAATAAGATGGTTTGGCTGCTCTTACTAAGTTATTTTGGTGTTAGTAAGAATAAAGAGGGAATTGAAAGAGTTATGAAAAATGGCTGATTTATTTTTATGACTTTTCTATCGTATCTATGACCTTTGGCTTTTTCAGGATCCAAGGCGTTTGTTTGAAGGTAATGCATTGTTGCGTCGTCTAGTTCGAATTGGAGTATTAAGCGAAGATCGCATGAAGCTCGATTATGTTTTGGGTTTACGAGTTGAGGATTTCTTAGAGCGTCGTTTGCAAACTCAAGTTTTCAAACTTGGTTTAGCGAAATCCATTCATCATGCTCGCGTATTAATTAGGCAAAAGCATATACGGTATACATTTCTGGCCTTTTCTTTATATATATTCTTCCATCTAATCCAAAGTTTTACAGAAACTGACGAAAACTATATGATATTTAGATTAATTTAATAATCAGCTGTTTTACAATACAAATACTGTAGTACTATGATTATTGCTATGGTAATTGTTTTGATATTAAGGCTCTGAATAATATTGAAATTTCGTAGATTTTTCATATCATTATGATCGAGGAGCAGCTCAGGAAGGAGTAGGGATGGCAAGTATGAAGTTTAAAACAGTCGCAACGAAATTATCCTATTATAATCTTGATTCAGATCATCGAAATGCTGATGTCTTGTTTTTATTTTAGTGTTCGACGTCAAATTGTGAATGTACCATCATTCATTGTTCGCTTGGATTCCCAAAAGCACATTGATTTTTCATTAAAGTCACCATTCGGTGGTGGTCGTGCAGGGCGCGTGAAAAGGCGTAATGCGAAGAAAGGTGCCAGCGGTGAAGGTGAAGTTAGTGATGGAGATGAATAGAAGTTACTTTTATTTGTTACTGTTTATCGTTGTCATCCTGCGCCATCTTAAAATAAATGTTTATCTGGTTACTAGTTCATGAGCTTCTATGAATGTTTCGAAGTAATCTAAATTGTAAATGGAATACAGCATATGAAGTCTGGAGAGATTAAATTTCCACTAGTTGGGAATGTTTGGTTTTCATGCTTCAGTATATGAATAACAAAAGTGAGAGCAATGTGGGTGTGATTCCATTATATTGGTTTTTGGGATTAGGATCGGTGCTTAGTCTAGTTTATTTCTTGTTCATTTGTCGGAAGTTGGACCTTTTCATATTCGTCAGTCAGTATTGCTTAGTCAACCAGTATTGCCATCTTCTGGAAAAGGGTGGGTTAAGCATTTTTCGCATGTTTCAAGAATTGGCGACGGAGTTTGCATAGCTCAAGGCTTCCTTGACGCCGAAGTTCAAAATCGGCGATGGCAAACAGTGACATCATGGATACAGGAGATTTCCCTAGGCGTATACTCTGTTCGCATTCGTTTTCAGTCCATGTCTGCAAAAAAATGCTTTTCAAGCCTTGTTATTCAATTAAATGAGCTGTTTCAAATCTGGTGATGGCTTTATGATATTTCGGAAATTTACTTTTTTTTGACGGTTTTTTGGCATCCAAAGTGACAGTATTGATTGGTTTTTCTCCGTTGCCGAGATATGATAACACTAAGCTTAAATATTATAACATTTTACAAATGCTATAAATTTGCTGGTGGAAAATTATTTACCTGTGAAATGAAAGAAACAATTTGCCCGCTTTCTGATGCTAAATCTGTTAACTGGTCGACATAATGAATATCTTTCAACATGTAGGAACGATCGATCCATTTCCACGATTTTAAATTTAGAATTCCAAATCTGAACGTCCAATGTATGAAAGTTTCTATGAGGAATTATGGAAAGTTTTACAGTCTCGTTAATGCAACCATCAAATCGATCGGTTTGATCGATAATTGGAAATGATAAAAAATCATATGGAAATACATCTACTTGGCACGTGGCCGTAATATTAAGCGATCCCTCAGATAGCTCAGAAGTGTTGTAAAATGTAGAATAATATTTCCAAATGTTTCCACTTGCAAGTCCATGCTTAGGAAAAATAATCGTACGAAGCGCATTTGCATCCATTGAAGTACGGAACAAATTTGCCAACGCCAATGATTTGACGGTGTTCGATAACGTGCAATCAAGCCGACCTAAAAAAAAATTCCAATAATAATCACTTGGAGGATTATAAATTTAAATTTGTTTTCACTTCTATAATCTTAATCAAACCTGTTGATTGCCATTTTGGCAAGTGTAACAATCGACGAGCATTGGCGTTTGCTGATATTCATCCCACGGAAAACCACTAATTTCATCAGCTGCTGCATTTCGTGAGTACCACTTATAACTGCTATAAATAGCGTATAAAAGTTGAATTGTATTTTTTTACTATTTTTCCTCTTCCGCCAGCTTCATTTCCTACTAATATTCGTTTTTTGATGGAATACCCGAAATTTATGGTCTTCTCTTTTTCTTTAATTAAGCGAAATAAATTTGACAGATATGTTTTAATAAATTTCAAAGTAGAATAAACTGGTAAATTTTAATGAATTGTCGGATCATTTTTATTAATTAATTATTATATTCGCAAACGCAATTAATTAAGCGATTAATTTCCTTAATTAATTATCTGCATGAATAATAAATTCAGATAATTACTAAATATTATAATTAAGTTTGTGCTTTTCACTGCAATTGTGTCCGAAAAGAATCTTTCGAATCTTTCGTTCATTATATGAGATAAATTGGCAAGTTTTAACGAATTGCAAACTTACTAAATTACTTTGATAGCAAACAATCCTTTAATTAATTAGAATTAGCAAATATGAATAAAATTTTGTGAATATTGAAAATATACCATAAATTTAAACAGCTGACATTCGATGGTTCGATATTTAAGGTCAAATCACTAACAGTCAAAAAGCATAGGTCACGATCATTACATGAAAAAAATGGCGCTATATAATGACAAATATTCAATGATAATGTTGCTTGAAGTTCAAAATTCATCTAAAAATTGAAATGGGAAAGAGACAAGTTTATTATGACAAATAATCAAATATTATAATTTATGAAAAGACAAAAAAAGATCTCTTAAAATATTATTAAAATTGAAGAAAAATTTTCTACGAATTTTTTTTTGTTGTTGTTGCAAAATTAAACAAATTTTGTTATCATAAAAATGTGCTAATGCTGGTTGTGGTACCAAAAGAATCTAGAATACTGATTAATGACAAGTTCATGTATTTTCTCTACTCTTCTTCGTTTTGATAGTGTTAGGAATTCTTCTCATGTTGTTCATATCATCAGGAAAATAGAATAACCAAAAAAAATGACTCAGATTTAATTTAATTGCTGGAATTTACAGCTTTGCTTAGTTTCGAAAGAGGACTATTGTATTGTGATAAAAATTTATAAAAATGTTTTTAAATCGAAATATTTTTAAGCAACAGGAATTATAGTGCATATTTGTTTGAATAATATTTGCAGAGATTAATTTTAAAATCTTTCAATACAATCTCGCAACATTCCCGTTGGTAGTTTCTTTTAGATCAGTCAACCGAAGTGTATAATTCATTCTTCTCTTGATTATTAGCATATAATATAAATTTATCGATATCTTCTAGCAGGTAAAGGGCCATAACTCTACCAGATAAGGATCTACAATTTCTAGCAGGTAAAAGTCTATAGCTTCGTGTTCTTAATTTCAATTGAATTATTAAAAGAATGATATGTCCAGAATGAAGTAAAAATATTCTGCACACCCATTCGGAATATAAATAAGAGAAGTTTTTCTTACATTATTGACATATATGGAAATATTAATTGGTGTATTGAATTTATCCGATTCAATTGGATCTTTTGGAATAATTAATGCAAAAAATTGTTCTTCTGCAAATGTTATAATAATATAATTTTCCACACATTGTATTTATAACAAATTGCATTAAATTTAATTCATTTTTAAATTAAATGAATTTTTTTCTCTTTTCTACAATGAAGTGATATTTAAGTAAAATATATTATTTTAAGTACATATTTAATCAAATTAGAAATATATTAATTTTTAGGAAACGAATTCTATGAATTACTTCTCTTTAATCTTTAAGGTAAAAAATTTGAAATCAACGATTTTTATTTTTAATTCAATTCCAGTTTTTTATTTCATTTAATTTATTTTCAATTTATATTTTGCTGTTAATCTTCTCTTCTTTTATTTTGTTAGTAATAAAAATTTAAGAATAGTTAGTCACCAAATCGTTGTCTACTGACAACTGCGCATAATTTGTTACCAATCGCTGCTTTAATGAACGATGTTTGAGCGGTACCATAACGATAACATCGATGAAATGGTGAAATTGCCATATTCGAGGCAATCTAATATAGGATAATTTTATTATAATTTATTATTATTTATTTATTTATTTGTTTACTTATTTATTTATTATTATTATTAATTATTGTTATTACTTCATTATTTATTTTTTTCTTCTTTATGTTTTATAATAAATAAAATTTTGTATTAAAAGCATTTAAATATTAATTTCCACTGATTGACTTATTGAAAAAAATTCAAATAAAAGGAAACTAAAAATAAACATTTATTACAATGTTAATAATATCATTCTCTCACTTTAACAATTCGTTGTCGTAGCGTTGTTTGACGATGATTGTAATCCAATACAACAAGTGTATTGCTATCAAGCGCATATATATGTACAAGATAATCACCAAAATCGAATAAATCATTAAGAAATGTTGTTCGACGTCCTTCCAAACTTATATCAAACACGTCCACATTGAATGATGTGATCCATTCCATTGGATCGTGTTCCGATGTCACCATTATCTACTTTTGTTTTAGTAAAAATTAATTTTATAACGAAATTCATTTTTAACAATTAATCTTAATCGATCGTATCTATCGATATCATGTAAAAGTTGAGCTTTTCCAGATAAATTTAATTAATAATAATTATTATAAAAGTAATGATAAAAGGTTAAAGTACACGACTTAGTTCTTTTCTAAAATTTTGTGAAATTTTATCAATTTTAACTATGTCCTTTCTATTTCATTGCCTTCAATTTTCAATATTATTCTAATAATTTTGAAAATTTCAAGTTTCGATACATTTTAATTAAAATAGATGCAAAGGCATTAGCATGCAAATCATATATTTGTTCCTTTTCTCTCTCTCTCTCTTTTATATCAACTAACTTTTCGACTACCAATTATGAAGACATAATTTCCATCTGGTGATACAGCCATTTTAATAGGATTAAGCACAAATGCGTTACGTGATGAACGTTCTTTGAAAACCTTTAAAGTTTTGTTTATATAAATAACAAAAATAATTAATAATTTAATCATTTACTGAAAAAAAAACAATGGTACTAAAATTTTATAACACTTTTTTTAATTTTAATATTTAGATTTGATATATTAAAATGAAAAAGGATAGAAATGTACTTCTGCATAATGTTTTGGCATTATTTCCTTTACTGAGGACCGCCACAACCACTGCGATAACATTGTTCGTTGTAAATTTCAGACACTCTTTCCACCTAATCAAATATGGAAGATGGCATGCACACCAATCAATACAGGAATTAAAATAGAAAATGACCAATCAGAAACTGAAGCTTGTTTTAATTTTGCATATTTTTAAAACTTCATTTTAAAATCCTTTTTTGACATCGAATTTGAATTTTCAAATACGCAAGTCTTTGATTTCATTTATTTTGATTAAATAGAAGTATATTACATATATAAATGAAATCTTTTGTATAATTTGTTTATTATGCATAATTTCTCAAAGGCATTTATAGCTTATCGGTGAAAGTAATTCACTATTTCCTTCTCTATTATTTTTTATCGTTACTTCTCCACTTACAAACTTCAAATCATTTCAGATCAATCCCATTAATAGCAAATTAAATGCTCAGAAAGTGTACCAATCACTTTATAATATTGTCGCATTGAAAAAGTTATATCCTGCAGATTTCATTTGTCATAGCCAATTTCTGGAATAATTTCAGTTACTGCGATTATTTCATTTTCCATTTTTGGTAAATGCTAAATTATCTTTCGGTTTTAAAAATTGTTATGAAATTTAAAAAGGTCAATCGATTGGCAGTATTTTATTTGCGATGTTATTAGGTAAACAAATATTTGTTATCATTTTTTGAAATTAATAAAATGCAAAATAAAATTAAGTAAATAAATATGCAAAAAAAAACAAACAAACAGAGAATGATCAATAAATACAAAATAATGAAAATATAAAACATTGCAAAGATTGTAATATAAATGAGAAATCATTTGATACTGTAATAATTATCATTTTAGATATGTACAATCTGTACTTTAGTTACAGTCACATAGATATTTATACGGAATGATTATCATTATTATCATTATTCAGGTAAAGCAACTTATTCTATACAGATATATAATACAATTGATAAATTTAATTTTCTTTTTTTTCTTTGTTCATTTCTTTTTTCGAAAAGTGAAAAAGAAATGATAATAGTAATAAGCTAAATTTTGTTAATCACTTAAAAATGGATATTAGATGAATATTTTGAATAGATATAATAAATTGCTGCAATAATTAAAATGAAAGAAATTAAGAGAAAAGTGAATAAGAAAAGAGAACTGTGAAATATACGCTGCAAAAAGTTGGAATAAAACAAAAGAGGAAGAATTGGATAGAAAATTTGTATATTTTAAATAAAATGAAATAAACGACCTGAAAATAAATCAATGAATGTTAGCAATAATAGTTGCTAAAAGGAAAGAATACATTCAATTCAAAAATATTATCAACGATTGATAATTTAAATTTGATAATAAATATATTCGTGCAACGAAGAAAAATTCATCCTTACTAAGCAATCGTTTCATACTTTCGTAAATGAAATTAAAAGTAAAAAACTTATATTTGTCAGATTTTTATTAATAAACAATTATATCCAACTTTTTATTCTTTGCTATTCAATCGATATTAATAGCACTTTATTCTTTCACAACAACAATAACAATAACAATAACAACAAATAACAACAACAACAACAACAACAACAACAACAGCATTCGATATCAATTAGCATTGCAATCGTTGTATTATCAGTCTCTTCAAACTTCACATATTCCAAAAATTATTGTTTTATATGAAATTAAAAATTAATTCAATTTTTGTTCAAATCGAATAATTTCTGCAATTTTATGCATACATTTCTTAAGAAATTCTTTTAAACTTTTAATGCATTTCAATTATAAAAAATAAAATTACACAAATTGGTTCTTCATCGTACATTTATTTCAATTACATTGAATTAATTAATTGCAATTACAAAAACAAAATTTTATTTTGAATTAAATTAAATTACAAAAAAATTTTATTTAGTTTTTCATTATACATTTATGTAACATTCATTCCATTTATGGAAATTTTTCAGATTATATCTTAGGTGTATTAAAGTTTGATAGAAAAGTTCTGCTGATATTATTTACATTTCATAATAAGCTAATTAAGAAAATGACTAACAGAAAGTAATTATTAATATCCTTGAATATTTAGAATTTAAATTAAATGCGACAGAAAAATTTAACCGATATAGAATAATTACAAATATTTGTTGAAATTTCAGCAATTTATAAAATTCATTAAAATGAGTGTTATCATTATTATTGTTAACAATTATTATCACTGTTGTTATGAAATTATCTAAATTACATTAATTTCTCTGATATTCTATTCTTTTTCTAATTTTATATGTAATAAATATTTATTAAAATTTACTTTTGTCATTTTCTATATCGTTCTCGTCATTTGTAATTAATAATCGTTATCTTTTCTTTAAATTTTAATCCATTTTTTTCCTTTCTTACAAAATGGTTTTTGTTGTGTTTTTTCGAAATTTTAATTCGTCCTCTTTTCAACTCTTTTAAATGATAAACATTATGTTTTCCGGAATCTCAATTCATTTTACTTTTCCGATCAATATCTACCTGTTTAATCATCATTTTTTGCGTTGTTGAAAGGATGAATTATTTGTAAATTTATCCAACGATTTGTTTTTCTTACTCCGCCATATCAATATTGTGAATTAAAAGAAAGGATGATATCTTCTTCTTATTATTTTAGTCATTTTAATTCAATTCAAATTATCGATGGAAGAATGGCTCATTTTTACTTCACTCTTCATTAATTTATCTTTTCATCTCAAATTTTAGTCTATTTCAAATTTAATTTTACTTTTCGTTGCTCTCAAAAATTCTCTTTTTGACAAATTAATTTAATTCATTCTTTGCATTCAAAAAGTTACGCATATTTTAGTACGAAAAAATCTAAAATAGAAATAAAATAAATTTCGAGTGATTTAAAAAATTGACAAATTACAAATAATTAGCTGTAGCGATGAAAAAGAAAGAAGGAAAAATGAAATGCTTCGGAAGAGACTTGTAAAATACGGCAAGAGTAAAATACGGTATTAGGTAAATTTTAATTTTACTCTATCCATTTATTGTTTAATTTCGAAATTTTCAGGTCTAAGTTTTTTGTCTCCCACTTGTATCCGTAATCTTTGTTTAGAAAATTTGATAAAATATGACTCATTTAACTTAACTTTGATCTATGAAGTTTTTTCTGAGTGTATTGAAAAAGAAAATCATTCCATTTATTTTCAACCAATGAAAAAATAAATGAATGAGACAATGGTTAAAGATGGATTAATGAGTTGTTGTAGTTTGAAGCATTTAAAAATTTAATTCTAAATACTGTATGAAAATAGATGATTGAGATGATCGAGATATTTAATAGAAAAAAGAATGATATCGATTGTATTAAGCATGAAATTTGAGAAATTCAGAAAATTCATAAATATAAAATGACTCATTTTGTCTTACTCATATTTCAAATATTGAATCATTCAAAGAATTTCTGCAAAACGAATGAGAGAGTTCCATTAAAATATTTATGAAATTGTTTGTTATCTCTTAAAATACCTTTTCTTTCTTCTTCTTCTTCTTAGAGAAAATTCTAAAAACATTTTTGAATGAATAATTTCTATTCGTTTTATTAAATTTTAATTATTCACTTTTTTTCACTTTTAATTTAATATTTATTTTGAATATTTATTGGGAGAAAATTTTTTCCCACTCAAACCTTTAATGTTTATGTAATTTGGTAAATATCATTTTGTGTAATAATATTTAAGATATCTCAGGATAATGAAATCTATGAAAACTATGTGATAATATTTATCTTTCCCTTTTTTTCTTTGAGTTGAATTTTCAGAAAATGATAATAAAGCATGTCAAAAGATAAACTTTGCTTGTCCTGAAGTTATTTCTGAAGCTAAAGCAAATAATTAAATTATAATTTATTTAATTTGAATTAATATAAAAGAAATAGCAAATTCGAATAATGGAATTTATGTTAAGCTATTTTATATTTAGAAAGTTCCGATATCAGTTCTTTATTTTATTCAAGTATAAAATTTAGGATAGAATATAAATGAAATTTTATCATTACTTCATTACTGTACAATGATAATAAAGAAAATTATTACAGTACCAATAATGATAATAATAGTAATAAAAGTGTTGTTGCTTTTTAAAACTCTTTTTCAACTTTTTTTATAACAATAACAAATAATATCAGAAAGCTGTCGTAATCTCATAATTTTCTTCATAATGAAAGAGTGCAAAACTTGAAATTGGAAAAATAAGTAATTTGGATCATTTTTTTTCATCACATTTCTCTAGTATCAGTTTGTGCACACTTTTTCGCATTTAAATGTGTTTGAAATTTAAATTAGCATTTCAAAGAAATTGGCAAATCGCCGACACACACATTTTTCTCATCATATCCCGCCAAATCATTGAATTTTCGATTTCAAACAATCTTCAAGATTATTTCACTCATTCCGCGCTACCTCTATTCAATCAGAAAGTTTTTATTATTATCGTAATCTGTAAAACTTTCTCATTATCATTTTAGTAATTAAAATTCAAATTTAATTTTTCTCTCAGTTTCATTTCTTTGTAATTTAAATTCTGTTGCGTAATTCTTTCCAATGTTTTCTCTTTTTCTTTCGTTTTTTTCTTCTTATTTACAACATCAAATTGATTTGTTTTGGTGTCGAATTCACCTACAAAATAGAATTATGATTATAATTATGAGTAATTATAATCATAGAAATAACAATAATAATATGATTGAAAATTTTTCAATTTAAATTCAGATTTCAATTTTACAAAATTTTCAATTATCATCAAGAATGCATTCATTATTCATCATACTGCTTATGTTAAAATGCTGATGAATCATCATTTACTGAAGCATAACAATCAAATAAATTACAACCAATCTTTTGAATTGTTTGATCTTTAACCCTCTCTTAATACTAATTCAATTTAAAAGAAATCAAAGAGCGCATTTTAATGGATTCGACTAATGAAAAGTTTGAATTATTGAATCGTAAAATAATTTCTGAATAGAGCATTCCGAGTAATTCAATTTAAATTAAAATATATGTCGAAATTTCTGAACCAAAAAATTGACACTTAAATTTCCATCCTATGGTTAAAAAGTTATTTAATTTTTTTACAACAAAATATTGTTATGTTAGCTAACTGAATCATACATTATTGTATCAAATTGTGATGAAGAAAATCAATTCGGCGGTATTTCAATCGATACAATCAACTAATTAGTGTAATCAATCAGTTAATAAATTATATCTTTACTTTATCATAATCAATGAAAAATTTTATTTGAAAAAAGAATTAATCTCAGCAAATGATAATATTCATCTATTCGGCTGGCTAATGATTATTATTGGAAATTTCAATATTGTCATAAAAATTGAATTCGATAATTTTATCGTTTTAGACTAAATTTTCTTCATTTCCAAATTTGATAAAACTTAAAATTTTTCTCACGACACTACGAAATTTCGTTTTTATTAATTAAAACAAAAGCAAACTAACCCTTTTTCCTGAATTATTCTTTTATTCTCTTTATTCTCTCTCATATGTTTACCTAATCATTCTGTTAAAAGTTTTTATTAAACATAAAATTAAATGCAAATTCTATGTTTTGCTTATATTAATAGAGCAGTATGGATGATAGTAATTCATTATTATTGTCGCAATTGTTATTGTAATTGAAAGGCTATTTTATTATTCTATTATTCTTTTTTAAATTACTTGGATTTTATGATTTTAAATTAAGTTCTACGCTTCATTTTTCCATTATTAAATTCCATACTTAATTTTTTGCTGACAGCTTTCAACCGTTGTGAAATTTAATCGATTATTTTTAATTAAAATTTAATTTAAACCAATTGTTACAATGCTGACAACTTTTCATATAAACGTTTTTGTTGTATGTGTACATTTGTATGAATATTTTGAAGGATATTGATAATGTTCCATAACAACTAATCAATACTGACCATTGACCACTCAACTCTTAGTAACGCGATCAGTGAGATAATAAATGATATATGATAATCATTAAAACAATACTCATCTTTTTGATATTTACGCCTAATATTTCTAACAATACATCTATGCAACTGATTAAACTACAAATATTTTGAATATTTTCAAAATTAAATTATTAAGGTAATTAGTAAAACAAAATAAATTGGCAAATGATTTCATCACGAATTAACAATTAGTATTGTTAATTTCTGTTAAATTTAAAAATTAATTATTAAATTTTCACAAATTTTTCCATATCTCTCAATTACGTTCTTTTTATTGCATTCAATTTATTAACGAACTTTTCATTCCTCTCATTTCATATCGAAATTGAAATTGAAATTGAAATATTTTCCCATTACTTATTGCCAATTGTCATTAGGCTGATGTCCTTCGCAAAATATGATATAATATCGAGAGAGTTAGAAAGGGAAGAAAAAAGGAATAGCAGGTGAAGAGAAGCTGTTGTTAAATTCGGGTCATTTAATGCTATAGTTTTTTTTTAATTTTGAGAAATTAAAATTTTCTCCATTAAACGAATCTTCAAATAGTTAGTTCTCTTTTCACCGTATCAAACATTATTACTTGAGAATAAATAATAATAATAATAATAATAATTAGAGAGAGAAAAAAAGGATATTATAATTGGTCCCTTTGTTTTCTTTTTAATCTGACTTTGGAATTTAAATTTCAAATAATTTTTACAAATTTTAGTTAGATGGAAAGAAAGAAAAACAATGAAATGAATGTTTTAATTTTCAAAGGATTGATGGGAAATTTTAATGTAATTTTTGATAATATACCCAAAAGAAAGCATATAAATATATATATGGTTACCGAAATGATTTGAAAGAAATTTCGGTAGAAATCCGGTGGAGAAGAAAAACGGGGGATAATATTCGCGAAGTGTGGAATTAGGAAAAAATGATAACGATGATGATGGTGTTAAATGAAATGAAATTAATTCTCTAAGTTTTATAAGAATTGGAAATTTTAAGGCGTATATTTTGGAACGTAATGATAGGCGTAATTTTTTTGCGGAGTATTTGCCAGCTGTTAAGATTTAAATTTTAAGTCATTAATAAAACAGTATAAGATTGCTTTAAAAAATATATTTGTAATGCAGAAAAGTGGTCAAAAACGTGCTGAAACGTGTAGGCGTCTACACGTGGGTTACGTGAATTCCACGTATAATTTTGTATTTTTTATAAATTGATGTAAAACATAAATGATTTACTTACATTTTGTTAATCAAATATTTTGGTGTAGAAAATGCTTAATTTCATTCACATTTTATCATACTCACAAATTAGTAATTTTAAGTATTAAGTATTCCTAAGTAAAAGTTACTTCAAATTTGTCACTAAAAAGTTACATTTTAAAGAAGTTCAGACAAATTGGAATTTATATTGAGAAATGATAAAATGAATTTCTTTTATTTATTTCATTAATACTTCTCCTCTTTAATTTATTATTCGCTTATCAATTAACTGAACTTTTTATCAGATTATCAGTTTAGTTAGTTTATTTCATCATTTATATATAAATGATTCATTTATCTTACTAACATTCTCCTTTTAAATAGCATTTGATTTTCTCTTCCACTCTTTCTTTTAAATAATTATTATGGAACAAATTGAGTGATAAAAAGATAAAGAGAGAAAAGAACAGAGATAGAGAGATAGAGAGAGAAAGAGGAAAAAGGAAAGATAGAGAAAGATTTAATGAGATACAGCGAGATGAAGAACTATTGAATATATCCCATAGAAAACAATGTTACTTTTTCATCCTTCAAAAAAGAATTTCGAAATGAAAAGAAAGATTTTTAATATTTAAATAACAATTCTATTTTCGATAAATTAATATTTATTATTTCCAGTATTTCTTTTCCTTTTTAATTTCCAATATCTCTTCATATTATTCCTTTTCAATATTCTTTCATCCGTTTTTCTCCGTAAGTCCAAGAAATATACTGCCAGCTTCAAGCTGATTCATATTGTCTTTTCTTTATTCTATGTATGTGTGGGTATGTGTGTGTGTGTGTATATATGCGTATTTGTGTATATGTATGTTGTATGTGTTCGTATGTGCACGCATTTGAGTGTTTGTTTTCACATGGTATGTTTGTTCAGGTATAGAAAGGTCATATCATGATGATAACAAAGATCAACGACCACATTTGTCTCATTCTCATCGCTGTTCCCTTTTTTCCCTTTCACCACCCAAAAAAATGAGATGATGTTATTGTTCATAATGTTGCATTTACTACCTTAGCGTTTTCAAGTATATTTTCACACTTCCTATTCACTCACCCACCCATTTACATTCATCCACCCACTCATTTATCCTGTCAATTTACTCACTTCATTTATGTCCATTGACACCCTATCTGTAACACACGTACACAAACATACAGACGCATCACTATATCATGTTGTCCACTTTTAACCGAACCCTTTTCGAATCATACTCGTCATTATCTTCATCAGCATTTCCTAATCATTTAATTTCCTAATGCTTCCTTTATAGGTTATGTCTATTCACACTCTCAGTCTATTTGTTCATTTCTTTCATAAGCATATGTTGTCTGCCCATCCTTCCAGCTATATATTTTATCCGCTCTTTTTGCTGCAAACTCTTCGATCTGGCAGCTCATTTGCCTATAACAACTTAATAGACGAAGTGGTTTATCTTAAAAACCTGTTTTCATCATCCAATTTTTAGGAGAGCTTCATTTCATGCATAATAATATTACGTGATAATTGTATGGCGCAATCGAATTGTAGTAAAAGCTTAATATTTAATGGAAGGTTTTATTTCGTTCCTAACGTTATAATACAATTATGAGGAATTATCAACAGTAGGAATGATCCGTGAGAATAATTTGAGACTTCTTCATATTTTATTTCCTTTAGCTGATTTGTCGACACAAAGATTCTTCCTGATATCAAAAAAAATTTTCCGCAATTTTCCAAGTTATTGTTAAGAGTATCTGATAACAAAAAAGAACTCATTGAAACCGATAATGTTCTGTGTTATCTTCCATTACCTATGTTATGTTCTTATGTTATTTTCGAGTCCTCAGATATTTTTTAACCAGAGGAATCAAATACAGTTTCTTTCTGTTAGGAGTAACTCCAGCTGCAAAAAGCCTTTTCATTTCAATTCCTTGCTACTATAATGTTCTCCATCATTCGGAACCGAAGCAACACTATTAAATCAGGAAGAGTACAGGACATCGTCCAGGCTTTTCATTCCTTTAAGATGCGCTGAAACATCGTAGACGATTCTGAGTTTCGTGGTGGTTTTTGCTGGAAATTATAACTTCATGATGGGTAAATTATAAGCAGTATAACCTATATATGTATAACCGTTTCGGCTTCTACCTTTTCGATAATTTTGGATTGTAATTGATACTGAGTTATTTCGTCGTACTTCAGAAGTAATTGTTCATTATTCTGAAGTCTCCCAATTAATGATTTTAAACAACCAAAACACAATACAAGATTATCATTTAGCTTAAATTTCGTTTCTTTCAATGGCTAAACGACTTGATATCTTCCATTAATTTTAGTAATATTTTCTTTAAACATTTTCTTTGTTCTAAAACTTGTTCATCATCATGCATATTAGGTTGTTTTGTGTGTTCTTGTGAATTCCAATTTTCAGAATTAACTTATGTCGGAGTTTTGCATTTATCTCCATTCTGAATGATGACATTTAATATAAACTTTAAAATTATGAAATTTATATATAATCATTCATTGGGCGATCATTGAGTTGATCAAGAAGATTCCTGAATCTATCTGTAATTTGAGCTTTGTCGAATAAATGAATTTGAAGCAATAATCAGGTGCAATAAGTAGGTCAGTTGTTTCCAATATCCTGTTCTGCTTTTCAATGGAATTTGACCTAAAATAACAAATCGCATGTGCTTAATGCGATTTGTAATTACTTGTAGTTGACTTGCTAGGAATCGATAACGATAGCTTGCATGTATGTAATATCTGATTCCGTAATTTAATGATGATGCATGATGCAGTCTTCATTCCTTCGTAATCAATGTCATCTGGTTCGATTTGCTAATTTCTTCGATATGCAACTTATTTGCAAGCCACTATCAAATAGGACTACAACTTCTCTTGTAATTCCAGGTATATTCAAAATGACTGTCTCAACCTCTTTGCAAAGGAGTAAGACT
>CAKAEH010001369.1:0-71786 GCA_916381525.1 Cercopithifilaria johnstoni
AACAGATTTTCAATGAATTCGATAATCCATTTCTTTTAATGTTATCGATTAAAATATTTGTATTATCATTGGTTTGGAATAACCGAAACAAAAACGGTCTTTCCAAATATTTACTTTCATCAATTTGTCATTTCAACTTTTCTTGTATACATTATTATCATCAACTTATTAAATTTAATTATATAACTTCCATCTTTTTCTATTATTGCTAAATCCTCAATTGAATGTCTTATTCCTTGATGTAAAATTTCCTTCCATGCCATAAAGTATGTTGAAATGTTTAAATGAATATTACCGTTTCAACGTCTTATTGGAAAAAATACGCCGATGAAATTCGATATTTAAATGTTGTTATACTATTTTGTTGTGTAGAAAAATTGCCGAAAATATTTTTGCACAGAATTTATCAACGGAAATCCTGCAAATCTAATCAAATATGAAATTTATTTGGTAAAAGCTGCCATTGTAGAAAAAAATGTAAGAGGAAATAATGGATCAGAATCTCATTCTTGAAATTCAGCTATCAGCTCATCAAACTCATCAAACTCACCAGAAGTTCATCAGAAATTCATCTCATCAAGCTTATCAGAAGGAAACTCATCAGTCATCATTATTCGCTTGATTAATGTATTCAACCATCAATTTCAGGAATAATTCTATTTGTCATCGAACGAGACATCTTAGTTTGCAGTCACATTTTACATTAAATCGGGAAATAGTGAACAAAACAAAAACGGCAAATAAAAATTAGTACAAATATAGCTTAAGTCAATACAATGCAATAATTTAAAGTTTTGCGAATCCAATTAAATCCCTTATTAATATTTCTGTGTCAATGATATCATCTGCTATCGATATCATTAAGGAGCTTACTGTAGAATATGGCTTTTCATCCGAACTTTTATGAATTTTCATGTGTCTCTTCAAACATCCTCTCGCAGTGAGATTCCTACCATATATTTCACATTTGAATGGTCGTTCGTTTCCGTGCGTCAATTGGTGTCTCTTCAGAACGCTGGAGTATTTGAATGTTTCATTGCACACGTGACATTTGAATAACTGTATGTTTCCGTGCTTCAATTGGTGTCTTTTCAGACTGCAGGAGTCTTTGAATGCTGCACTGCGCAAGTGACATTTGAATGGTCGTTCGTTTCCATGCGTCAGTTGGTGTCTCTTCAGAACGCTGGAGTATTTGAATGTTTCATTGCACACGTGACATTTGAATAACTGTATGTTTCCGTGCTTCAATTGGTGTCTTTTCAGACTGCAGGAGTCTTTGAATGCTGCACTGCGCAAGTGACATTTGAATGGTCGTTCATTTTCGTGCGTCAATTGGTGTCTCTTCAGATTCCAGGTTCCTTTGAATATTTCATTGCACACGTAACATTTAAATGGTCGTTCGTTTCCGTGCGTCAATTTGTGTTTCTTCAGATTGCTGGACCGTTTCAATGTTTTATTGCATATCTCACATTTGTAATTTTTTTCATCGACATGTATCATCTTATGGTGCATCAGAGTAGTTGAACGTCCGAATAGCACGCCGTATACCTCACATTGAAGCCGTTTTTCATTTGCTTCACTGTTATTGGTCACAGTCTTTATTTTGCCCTCATTTACTATTCCTTCTTGTATTGACTGATCGTTTGAAACCTAAAATAACCCAAAATCATTGGTTTATAGTTGGCTTATTGTTTTCCTGTGATTTAGAACAGTAATAATCCGAGGTATTATGCAGATATCACTGTAGAATCTTTGAATAGCAATAAGTTACTTCTCTATATTAGAAATAGCTCGGTGAATTGCAATAACAATTTGAAAAAAAGTGTCATTGTACTATATTATGACTGTTGACTTGAGACAGAAAGATTAACAGTCCGATCGATGTAACAAAAATGATTCAAATTGTGATTCAATGCACAAACTTTAGCATTTCATTTTGATTTGCAATAAAATATGGTCATAAAACATCGATTGTTTAGAAGTGACAGAGAAATAGATAAGAAATGAAAAATTAAATAATTTTCCTTCGCAAGCAGCAGCTGTTTTCTGTCTTTAACTAAGATAAAAAATTTTGTGAATATTTAATTTCTATACTGAGAGGCAATATCTGATTAACATACTGTTATTTGCGCGGCATACAACGGCAGCACAAGCAATACCACATAATATGACAGATACATGATCGAGAAGTGATGGGATGTGGAAATCGCCGTACTGTATTCGAAAAGTATTTTTAGCAGACAACCAATCCAATGAAGTGATATTTGCCGCACTAGCAAAGAGAACCGCTTTTATGCATTCCGGTAAGCCGTATGATCTGCGATCATATCGCAAAAGACATCACAAAAGCCTTGTCTAATCTTTTCGCAGAATAATTTTGATTTTACTACATTCTAAAATTTTTTGTTTGCTGTATTGAATAATAATAGTTTCATGAAAATGCGATTATAACCGCTATATCACAGTTCAGAATTTGTCACCAAATCTTTTCAACTCGAAACAGTCGAAGAGTATAGACAATACTCTTAGACAATAATCCAATGTTTGATTAGTATCAAAAAACGATGAAGTATTGCTATTATAAAAATTTAAAGTTGAAGTTAGTTGAAATTATTAAAATACAAATTAATTGAACTTGAAATTTTTTCAAATATTTACTTTCATCAATTTATCATTTTAACTTTTCTTATCTACATTGTTATCATCAACTTAATAAATTTAATTATATAACTTCCATCTTTTTCCATTATTCCTAAATCCTCAATTGAATCCTCAATTGATTCCTCAATTGACCCCTAAATCCTCAATTGATTTTAATGAATTTTTGTTGCTAGCAAGCAAATTGTCACACTAAGAAATTTTACATTTATACATTCTGTTCAATAATATATAAAAAATGGTATTCGATCATTGAAAGAACGAAATGTTGCTAAAACATGCTAAAATGCAAAGTCAAAAAGTATGTAAAATATGGAATGTTTAGGTAAGATTTGAAATATAATACATAGAATATGTAATACAGCTAAATAGTAAATACATAAAGAAAATGCTAATTAAGGACAGGTAAAATTTCTTCTCATCAATTTCTCTCAGAAAATATCATTAGCACTAAATGAGTTATACTGTTATCAAATCAAAGTTGGATATTGTTGTGCATGGATAATTAACCGCTTGTGTTAATTTTGAAGTTTTCGAAGAAAAAAGTAAGGAGAAAGAATGGATTAGAATCTCTTTTGTGAATTCAGCTATCTGCTCATCAAACTCATCAGAAGGAAACTCATCAGTCATCATTATTCGCTTAATGAATATATTCAACCATCAATTTCTGAAAGAATTCTATTAGTCATCGTACGAGACACATCTTATTTGCTTGTTTGATCTATGTGAGGGGCAACCTAAGTAAGTAAGTTTGTGAAAAAATATCGTGATTTCGCTTGAATCCATCTTTTGGATAAATGATAGCCATGTTTGAATCCATCTATAGGAATGTAATTATTTCCTTTATTAATATTTCTGTGTCAGCGATCTGCTATCGATGTCATTAAGGAGCTCACTATAGAATACAGCTTTTCATACGAACTTTTTTTATGCGCTTTCATGTGTCTATTCAAACTACCTGTCTGAGTGAAATTCCTGCCACATATTTCATATTTGAATGGCCGCACGTTTCCATGCGTCAATGTGTGCTTCCCTAGATTCCCGGATCTTTTGAATGTTTTATTACACACGTTACATTTGAATAACCGTTCGTTTCCATGCGACAACTTGTGTCTCTTCAGATTGCGGACAATTTGAATGCTTTATTGCACGTGTGTGCTGATTATTTGAGGATAATAATTTTGGTATCATTGATGTTTTCAAATAAATAATAAAAATAGCTAAACTTTTCTCATAGCATATTATATTAATATATCAAATGTGTGAAAATGATTTCTGATTTAAAATTATTCAAAATTTTGAATAATAGAATTAATCGTTATTTAAAATAATCGATCTATGAATTACTGTTGCAGTATTGAATGCAAATATTGTTAGTGTCATCATATTTAATCATTCTTCTTTCAACAAATTATAAACAGAAGTCAAAATTTTGTTAAAAGAATTATCTTTCATTTGCTACAGCGATTCGGAACATATCATTTGAATTCATTGTTTTATAGATTCAAAAGAAATACATACTTCTTATAGAATGATAATGATATAGTGATAATGACGAATAATCGAAAATGCGATATAGATAGTGTGATATAGTAATAGAACAATGATCAATAATCAGTAATGTGATAGCAAATGAAAAGTAATTACAACGATAATGAATTTATGCATAATTGAAATTGATTGATAATTTGATTCAAAATTTTACATACAACTATATCAAACACATTTGACATTCAATCGGAAATAGTGAGCAAACCACAAACGGTAAAGAAATAATTAGTACGAATATAACTTAAATCAACACAATACAATAAATTAATGTTTTGCGAATCCAATTACTTCCTTTATAAATATTTCGGTGTCAATGATATCATCTGCTATCGATATCATTAAGGAGTTTTTCGTAGAATATAGCTTTTCATCCGAACTTTTATGTATTTTCATGTGTCTATTCAAACATCCTATCGCAGTGAGATTCCTACCACACATTTCACTTTTGAATGGTCGATCGTTTTCGTGCGTCAATTGGTGTCTCTTCAGAACGCTGGAGTATTTGAATGTTGTGGAGCACACGTGACATTTGAAAGGTCGTTCGTTTCCATGCGTCAGTTGGTGTCTTTTCAGACTGCAGGAGTCTTTGAATGCTGCACTGCACAAGTGACATTTGAATGGTCGTTCATTTTCGTGCGTCCATTGGTGTCTCTTCAGATTCCAGGGTCCTTTGAATGTTCCATTGCACACATGACATTTGAATGGTCGTTCGTTTCCGTGCGCCAATTTGTGTCTCTTCAGTTTGCTGGATTCTTTGAATGTTTTATTGCACACGTGACATTTGAATGGTCGTTCGTTTCTGTGCATCAATTGGTGTCTCTTCAGACTGTCGGACCGATCGAAAGTTTTATTGCACATCTCACATTTGTAATTTTTTTCATCGATATGTATCATCCTATGGTTTATTAGAGTATCTGAACGTCCGAATAACACACCGCATGCCTTACATTGGTACCGTGTTTCGTTTGCTTCACTGTTATTAGCCATAGACTTTATTTTCCCCTCATTCTCTATCCCTTCTTGTATTCGCTGATCGTTTGATACCTGAAATTAGCCAAAATCATTTATAGTTGGCTTATTGTTTTGTGATTTTGAACAGTAATAATCAGAGGCATTGTGCAGATATCATTGTGGAATCTTTGAATGGCAATAAGTTACTTCTACATTCTAAAAATAGCTCGGTGAATTGCAACAATAGTTTGAAAAAAAGTGTCATTGTGTCGTATTGTGACTGTTGATTTGAGACAGAAGGATTAACAGACCGATCGATGTAACAAAAATGATTCGGTGATTTAACGTACAAACTTTAACGTTTCATTTTGATTTTTGTCATAGAATATGGTCACAAAACATCGATTGCTTGGAAGTGACAGGGTAATAGAAACGAAATGAAAAATTATTTGGCTGGTTAAAAAATTTTGTGAATATTCAGTTTCTATACTGAAAGACAATATCTTAGTCACATACCGTTATTTGCGCGACGTACAGCGGCAACACAAACAGCACCAAATAATATGACAGATACATGATCGAGAAGTGTGGAAATCGTCAAAGTCTTTTCGAAAAATATTTTTAGCAGGCAACCAATCCAATGAAGTGATATTTGTCGCACTAACAGAGACAACCGTTTTATGCATTCCGGTAAGCCGCATGATCTATGACCAAATGTAATCACGAAGCCCCAATCTTTTCCACAATAATTTTCACTTACTACACTCCAAAATTTTCTATTTGCTTCACTGAATAAGCATTCTTCGTATAAATCTTCGCCACTAGCAAACAGATTTTCAAAGCATTCAATAATCCATTTCTTTAAATGTTTTCGATTAAAATATTTGTATTATCATTGGTTAGGAATAACCGAAATAAAAACGGTCTTTTTAAATATTTACTATCATCAATTTATCATTTTAACTTTTCTTATCTACATTGTTATCATCAACTTATTAAATTTAATTATATAACTTCCATCTTTTTCTATTATTGCTAAATCCTCAATTGAATGTCTTATTCGTTAATGTAAAATTTCCTTCCATGCCATAACATATGTTGAAATGTTTCAGTGAATATTACCATTTCAATATTTTATTAGGAAAAATACGCCGATGAAATTCGATATTTAAATGTTGTTATTCTTTTTTATTGTGTAGAAAAATTGCCGAAAATACTTTTGCATAGAATTTATCAATGGAAATTCGATAAATCTAATCAAATATGATATTTATTTGATAAAAGCTACCATTGTATGCATTATACAATCATATTTGGAAAGATTCATCTTTGACCTCTTTGCTTGTAGGAATTTCTGCGCAGATCAACATTGATTGTAAATGAAGTATGAAATATTTATCAAACTTTTCGGTCAATCTTTTACATTTTAGTTGCGCAGAAGCAAAGTTAATATATAAATATTGTTGTTTCTTTATGACAGTAATAAACATTAAACCTACGTATAGGAGTAGCTATACTTATTATTTCTTTTTTCGCTGTTGGAGATAATTTCAGCCACTGTTGAAATTTTCAAAATTAAAAATTTCACATACAACTTTATCAATCACATTTGACATTCAATCTGGAAATGGTGAGCAAAGGAAATGAAAATTAGTAAAAATATAACTTAAGAGTCAATACAATATATATTCCTGCGAATGTAATTATTTCCATTATTGATATTTGTGTATCAGTGATCTTCTATCGATGTCATTCGAGAGCTTATTGTAGAATATAGCTCTCCATCCGAACTTTCATGTATTTTCATGTGTCTATTCAAACTACTTTTCTGAGTGAAATTCCTATCACATACTTCACATCTGAATAACCGTACGCTTGCGTGCGTTAATTGATGTCTTTTCAGACTGCTGGGGTCGTTGAATGCTGCACTGCACAAGTGGCATTTGAATGGTCGTTCATTTCCGTGCGTCAATTTATGTCTCTTCAGTTTGCAGCACTCTTTGAATGTTTTATTGCACACGTGACATTCGAATAGTCGTTCGTCTTCGTGCGTCAATTGGTGTCTCTTCAGATTCCAGGTTCCTTTGAATATTTCATTGCACACGTAACATTTGAATGGTTGTACGTTTCTGTGCGACAATTTGTGTCTCCTCAGACTGCCGGACCATTTATATGTTTTGTTGCATATCTCACATTTGTAATTTTTTTCATCGATATGTGTCATCTTATGGTTTATCAGAGTACCTAAACGTCCGAGTAGCACACCGCACACCTCACATTGGTACCGTTTTTCATTTACTTCACTGTTATCAGCCACAATCATTATTTTGCCCTCACTTCCCTGTATTGACTGATCGTTTGATATCTGAAATAACCCCAAATCATTGGTTTATATTTGGCTTATTGTTTTTCTCTGATTTTTGAACAGTAATAGTCAAAGGTATTATGCAGATATCATTGTAGAATCTCTGAATGGCAATAAGTTATTTCTACATTTTAAAAGTAGCTCGGCGAATTGCAACAGTAATTTGAAAAAAGTATCAGTTGTGCTGTATTGCGATTGTTAATTTGAGACAGAAGAATTAGCCGCAGACCGATCGATGTAACAAAAATGATTCGGTGATTCAATGCACAAACTTAGCATTTCATTTTGATTTTTGCAATAAAATATGGCCACAAAACATCGATTGTTTAGAAGTGACAGGGAAATAGGTAAGAAATGAAAAATTAAATAATTTTCCTTCACAAGGAGCAGCTGCTTTCTTTTTTTAGCAAAGCTAAAAAGTTTTGTGAATATTTAATTTCTATACTGAGAGACAATATCTTATTCACATACCGTTATTTGCGCGACGTACAGCGGCAACACAAGCAAAACTAAATAATATGGCAGATGCATGATCGAGAAGTGGTGGGATGTGGAAATCGCTGTATCCTATTCGAAAAATATTTTTAGCAGACAACCAATCCAATGAAGTGATATTTGTCGCATTGACAGAGAGAGCCGCTTTTATGCATTCCGGTAAGCCATATGATCTATGACCATATGTAATCACAGAAGCCTAATCTAATCTTTTCGTATAATTAATTTGATTTCATTACATTCTAAATTTTTTTGTTTGCTGTATTGAATAATAATAGTTTCATTGAAATGCGGTTATAACCGCTGTATCACAGCTCTGAATTTGTCACCAAATCATTTCAAATCGAAATAGAATGAAATCATTCGAAGAGTATAGACAATTATCCAATGTTTGATTATCATCAAAAAACTATGAAGCATTGCTATTATAAAAGTTTAAAGTTTGAAGTTACTTAAAATTATTAAAATTCAAATTAATTGAACTTGAAATTTTTAACCATTGTTTTTATAAATCCTCGCCACCGGCAAACAGATTATCAAAGCATTCAATAATCCTTTTCTTTAAAACAAAAACTGAATACTTTTCTTCAAATTGGCCGTTTTATTTATTTTTTCTCGTTATTTATCATTTTAACTTTTCTTATATATATCATTATCATCAATTTATTAAATTTAGTTATATAACTTCCATCGTTTTCTATTATTGCTAAATCCTCAATTGAATGTCTTATTCGTTGATGTAAAATTTCCTTTCATGCCATAAGGTATGTTGAAATGTTTCAGTGAAATTTACAATTTCAACATTTGATTGGAAAAACTACGCTGATGAAATTCGATATTTAAATGTTGTTATACTATTTTGTTTTGCAGAAAAATTGCCGAAAATGCTTTTGCATAGAATTTGTCAACGGAAATTCTATGAATTGAATCAAATACGAAATTTATTTGATAAAAGCTACTACCATTGTATGCATTATACAATCATATTTGGAAAGATTCATCTTTGACCTCCTTGTTTGTAGGAATTTCTGTGCAGATCAACGTTGATTATAAATGAAGTATGAAATATTTATCAAACTTTTCAGTCAATCTTTTACATTTTAGTTGCATAAAAGCAAAGTTAATCAAAGAGACGAACTGACTGATCCGTTGAAAAATGTTGAAATTGCACATTTTTCCTATTGTTTTTGGTATTTGATCATTGAAAAATGAAATACTGCTAAAATATGCTAAAATGCAAAATCAAAAAATATAAAAAATGTGGAATGTTTAGATGAGATTTGAAATATAATACATAACATATGAAACTCAGTTAAATAATAAATACATAAAGGAGATGTAAAATAAGGGCAAGCAATTTCTCTCCGAAAGTATTATTAGCACTAAATGAGTTATATTATTGTCAAATCAAGGTTTGGATATTGTTGTGCATGGATAATTAGCTACTTGTATTAATTCGGAAGTTTTCGAAACCTATTGGAGTTTTCAATTTATTAAACTAAATTTTCAATGATTCATCCGAAGAAACGTAAAATGAAATGCAATTACGAAGGAAGAAATTATGCTAAAAATGAGAACTTAAAACGGAAATTATTACTTCATAAAGGAAATTAATAAATTTTTGAATGAATGAGTTCTCATTTTTTGAGTCGAGTTATTAAGCATTATGAATATGAATGAATTGAATGTAATTTTTTTAAAATAAACTTTTAGCTGATAACTGGAAAGTTCAATCACTACCCCAAACGAATTCTTTGCAATTACAAATAAAAGCCAATTAACATAATGCATTTTCAAAATAACAATTTTCAAAACAATTGTCCAATTAGCACATTTATCCATGAACATTTGTCCAATTAGAAATTTTGAAAATGGCTTTTAGCATGTATTTTATATCTAAAAGAAAATTAGAAAACAATCTTTGCAACAATTTTCGAATCAGAAAAACAAGCTCAAGAAAAACGATGAAATTTCAATTCTTGAATTTCGAAAATTAAAGCAGAGGAAATGAAAATCTTACCACCACTCATCAAATATGTTATCACCACTTGAGCTCAAAAATTTTCGTAATGTTTGCATAACCTTTAAGTTATGCTACGGGTGTTTCAAATATCGGTATGCATCGGCTATTTTAAATTGGAGGAGAGTAGTTTGCGTGTCCGAATTCGAATGCATTTTTAATGTAGAAGTAGTGATGCAAGGAATTGAATTTTGAAATTTAATCAACCAAATGTAATTCCTTTCGGCAAGGAATCGCAAAAGTTACATGAAACTTTAAAGATTGCTTTCATTGATTTCATTTTGCTTAGTTTATTGCTTTATATTTTTGCAATTATTATTTCAAATCGATCAATGTGCTATTTACGATTATTTTTAGATTATGAATTTTTTTCTTGTGATTTTTTCCTAATTTCAAAAGCATTTCTAGTGCAAGATTTTCTCATTAACGATTAATGAATGGATTCGAATCGCATATGGAAAAGGATTTAATTCGGAAGAAAAAACATAACTCTTCATTGGGTGATTTTATTCCACCTCAATTGTTGAAACATGATCGAAAAATGTGAGACATCAAATGATTTTTGTCACTTTGAAATTCTCTCCAGAATTTTTGAAATTCCCGAATTTCTTACTCATTTCGTTTACCACCATATATTCTGAAGTAACGGCACTCAAAAGTTCTAATTATTTTTGCACATTTCTATAGCTTATTTTGGAATTTCTAAAATTTTTCCCAATTGCAGAAAATTTGAGTATTTGGAACAGAATTTGTTACCCAATAGTTTCATGCCAATTAATCGAGCTATTGAAATCATTCGATCACTTGAATGTCACTGAACATTGCTTTCTGGTGGTGCTAACCTATTATACCACTTCAGTGTATGTGTTGACACAATTGCATGCAAGACAAATCATTCGTCTTCTTCTGGAAAGAAGCTTACAAAGCCGAGTCATTACTATGCTATTCCATCTAATTCGTGCTTATCAACCAAACATAGTTTCTCATGCATTAGACAGGTTCGCGTAACTATTCTCTTATCATATTATTGATTTCATAAAAACTTTAGAAAATAAGCTTTAGGTTAGTTTTTCGGAAAAAAACTAATCCATATTGAAAATCTGAGGAAAAGGAAACTCAAAAATTAAAAAAACTCTTTCTGCAAGGGAAATATACAAAGATTGTCATACAGTGTTTGCGTCAGGAACCAACTTGGTTAATGTTTGATTTGGATATGTCAGTTATTGTTTTCAAGATAGATTTTGTAGGTAAAAGAGAAGAATGACAGAGCAGTGGAGCCAGTAGTCGATTCCTTCAGTTTAACTGCCAAGGATGCTGATGTTGCCATAATAGGATTTTTGAAAGCAGTCAAAAAATTTCAAGATCGTGCATGGAAAAAAAACCCAATTAAGGTTTAATCATTTTGAGCTTTGATAGCTTGTGTTCACATCTTTTCTTCTTTTTTCATATTTTTTTCCTTTAATTTTTCATTCCTTTTTCATTTTTGTTCTCTTAATTTCTCATGTATATATAGGTCGGCCGATATTTCTTTCATCTTAATGGGAAGATATTTATTGATACAAAAATAGCTTAAGTTCACGCTTGCTTTCAATAATTTCTTCTCTGAGGCAATGTGATGATTCTTTTTTTGAACATTTTAATATTAATCATATATGTTTATTATATGCAAACATAAACGTCTTAAATTGCAAGAAATAGAGAACTGGATTCAAGCAGAAAAAATTTTTGTTCAGTTCGTGAAAGAACTATGGTAGGCTAATAAGTTTAATAAATTTTTTTCAGGCAAAATCAAAGCATCGATTAGTCTATGGTTTAAGAGAGGTGCTAAAACAGTTATCGCTCGAAACAGTGCATTGCGTTATATTGGCCCGCGATATCGAAAGCGATAAAAGTAGGTGTTTTGAATTCCGATACTAGTAGTTCATGGAAAAAATGTTTTATGTTACTGAATAAAGCATCCTTTTTGATTCAGTTTAATTTAGCAAAAATTAAAATAGTTCAAAAACTTAGTTAAATTGCGAGTGTTGAAATCTATCAGATTTTCATTGCTGTATTATCGGTGTAATAAATTCCCAAACCAATTCGGCTTTCTCGGAAACTGATAGAACAGTTATGTTTTTTTTTTATTCCATATTTTGGTACCTAATTCATTATACAGAATCCCTTTCTTGATGTGAATTGGTTAGTTGATAACATTTGAGGATAGCACTATTTTATTTTTCATAATTTCTTAACATAACGCAAATTGAATATTTTGTTTTCAGTCGATCTTGCTAATGAGATCGATATAATTAAAGAAATCTGTGCATCTAACCATACTAATATCCTTTGGATATCTTCGAAACACGATTTAGGTAAAGCAGTAAATAAATGGCCAATGGTGTCTGCTGTGGCGATTCTCGATTATCGTGGTGCTGAAGTACGTTCAAAGTCTTGTTATTATTAACCATGGAGACATTAGATTTAGTACATTTATTAATGCTCAAGTAGTTTGATTTATTAGCGTGTTCTTAGCAATATGGACGCCTCCGAATTTCAGTAATCAGTAAGAGGAAGCAGTGGATCAGAATCTCTTTTTGGAAATTATCAAAAAATTTTTTTTGTGTTATAGTTGATCCAATGAAAAAATTACGCTTTCAGGATGCTTACAGCACAGCGATCGAGACATTTACGAACTTTATGGCACATTGTCGGATTGCTGATCATGCTCATCAACCATCATTATTCGCTTAATGAATATATTCAACTATCACTTTCAAGAAGAATTCCATTAATCATCGAACGAGACACATCTTAGTTGCTTGTTTGATCTACGTTAGATGCGACCTAAGTATGTTTGTGATAGAATGTCATGATTTGTTTAATTATTTCGTTTGAATCCACCGACTGGATAATTGATAGCCATCTACGGGACTTAAATTTTCTTTGAAAATTTAGGAATTATTTTCCAGTACTTTCGGCCTTTGTATTTGTTTTCCTGAAAGATTAATTAACATTGATATTTACGAGTTCAAAGTAAAACAAAGAAATTTAGATCATTTCTTAATCTTCTTGTACTTCTGAAGTTGTGATAATTATTTCTGCGATGTGGCTAATCTCTTGGAAATATTTGTTACTTACTGCTGTTAAATATGTCGTGCACTAATGACCAACTTGAAATCTCTAAATTATTTTATTCCAACAAATATTAGTTTTAATATTATGGAGTATTATTTATGACTCGAATCAATATTTTTAGCTCCTTTCCCTTTTATGATTGCTTAACGAGCCTAAAATTTCAACCGTACAGATCCTATAGTGAATTATTTTTCTATTTTTCTTTTGTGGTCATGTAAGTTTAAAATTTTCAGCTCATGAAACATCTGTTTAAATCGGAAATCGTCGACATTAAAAAAATCCCTGTGAGATGGTTTAACAACTGTACGCTAAATTGAATGATCAGTATGCTTAAATGTTTATCAGGCTACTTTATCCTTTATTTGGCAAAAGCCTTCATAAGTTGATTAAGAAAATATTTTCCTGTAAAAAATCTCCTGATTAATTAATAAGATTACCATTTTTTAATCAGATATCAGATTAGAAATTTGGATATCTTATCTAGTAGATGATTTTCACAGAACGATCAAAGCTGAAGAGCTCATTCCACATTTCTACTATCACAAATAGTTTGTTAAGTCTTGTTTCCTTAATATATGTGATTTCATCACATAGTATTGGACTAATATATTTCGCTGTCATGTGATGCTTCGCTTATTGTTACGTTGCTCATTTGATATAATGTGATATTATGCTCTCACTATACCTAAGCTATGTGGTATTAAATGTTGTTAATCAAAACTTGTATTTCATGAGTTTTATTAAATTGTTGTAATAGATGTTGTAAGTGAATGTGACATAAACATTCTCTCTGGCTTTTTTCTTTTTTAGTTAAAACGTATCTATCATATTTCAGAGATATTCAATTATACTCAAAAATTACCTAATTGAATAATTATGTAGGTGTAATTATTGATAGCAGGTAATGCAGTAATTCCTTATAGTTAGGAGAAGTATAGGTGTGGAACTGTTATAGTTGGGAGAAGGTTGAAATTTGTCGAGGGTGGGTCTAATTTTGAATGGAATAACGCTGCAAGGGACGGTTCGGCCTTATGAGGAAATCGGAAGAACGCTGTATTTAGCTTGATATATGAAGTAGGTGTTTGGTGGCGAAACTTACTCGTTACTTACATATTCACTTGGTTTGAGTGGATTCTTTATTTGAGAATGTAGAGTTTGAAATTTTTATTTTTTAAGTTTCTATCCATAGAAATTTATTTTCGACTGACTTTCAAGAATTGCTAGCCTTTCACGCTCAGAAAAAATGAATGCTGAGGATATTCAGGCTGCAAGTGATACTGATAATGACTATGTGGCAGTTAATAAAATAGTTTAAAAGATTCATGAGTATGGTAAACAATCAGCATTTCATTTGTTTTCTTTCATTCCTCATTAATTTATAGATATGCCTGATTTCTTTCAAAATCACTTACGTTAAGCTTCAGTGATAGACATTCATGTTCGAACTTCCGTATAAGCATGAGTGGAATTGTTTTTCTTCTGTTGTGGAAATGTGCGATATGTAGGTGTACTTTTTTTCAGAATTCACTTACGTTGAGTTGCAGCCACACTCTTGAATAAGACGTGAAACATATCGACGAAGCTCTAGTCATACGCGGCATCTGTGTTTTATGCGAAGAAGAACACGACGCACTTCATCATTCTTTTCAAAGCGTTTCTTGCTGAGTCTTTTCAATTGTTGCCTTCCAAGTTCCTGTAACTCGAAAGCTAAATTGCATAAAGAGATGGCTGGACCGGTTGTTATTCCTGCACGTGATAAGCATACGGCAACTGTAAGTATGCACAGCTGTTTTTTGTATAGAACACCTTTAATTATACAAAATATCTAAATACTTGTTTGGATGTCACAAGGAAGTTTTTATGGAGTCAAAAGTACAATGACATGCTTGATGTCATGTTTCCACATAAAGGTTTATGTGAAAATTCAAATCATGTAAGGGCATCGCAGGTCTAAAAATTTGTAGTTACCGATGATCTTGGTACATGATATCCAGAAAAAGTATCATATTCAGAATAATCATATATATTAGAATGGAGGAGTATAGATAAATGATGCCTCAGGATTGATCGTGAAAAAACCAAAGCAGAGTGGTGGAAGTAAAAGTGTTCTGGTTTGTAATTTCTGGTGTAATTGTTAGTACAGTAGTAAAATTGATCTCTTATGATCTTTGACATTTTGATGCTAAGAAATATAAGAAATTTGGATCAGAAATTTCAGTGGAGATTAAGCATGGAACCGATTTGAAAATATGCGCTTGATCACGCTTAGTTTATGGATTCCTTGACGTACATACTGGTACAATAAAAGATTTCGTGAACTTCAGATCATATTTCTTCACGGTCTCGGTGACACTGGTCATGGCTGGTCTTCGGTTTTTGCGGATGAAATACGGCATGATCATATCAAATATATCTGTCCTCATGCGTAAGAATCATTTTGTTTTATTCGAAAGCAAACGATGCAAATAAACAAGATTTTAAAGCAATTTAGAAAACGTTGAAGTCCAACATATAAATAGCTTTATATATATATATATATAAATAGCTTTAAGAGACTTGGATGAGACAGAGCCGAAGATTTTTTTGTCCATTCATCTGAGTTGTGGTTAACTATCAAAAAAGGTTCATCATTTAGATGAAGATGACGGGATCTAAAAGTTACAAAACATGGGAAATAATTGATTATATGTGAATAAAACTTCTGAAGCTGGTGTATTACAGGTGTTTATTTAATGAATTCAAGAAAAACATACTACCATGCTTTTTTATTAGCTTTCCTACACGTTAGTTTTCTGGTTCTAATGTTACAGTGAACAGAGGAAAAATAAAACAGTTTATTACCTAGAGAAAACATATGAGATGAGTTTCACTTATTTCATATTTTATCATTTTTTCAATAATAGTCTAAATGTATAATATGTAACGAATGATATTTATAGCCCAACAAGAGCGGTCACATTAAATTTTGGCATGCAAATGCCAGCATGGTATGATTTGTATGGACTAACACCGAATGCAGAAGAAGATGAAGAAGGCATCGATGAATCAGCAATGATCTTACATTCCATAATAGATTCTGTGAGTTTCATTAAATCATGTTTAGCATCTCCTGTGTTCAAATCAAAGGAATATAAATACGTTTATGTACTCAAATCATGTGCGAAGTTACATGGTCTAAGAACACATGTTATAATATCTTCGAAATGTCATTCGATTTGAGCTTAGCGTTAAGCTGTAGTACTTTAAATTCAAAATCTTTTTAAATTTTTCAGGAAATCGATTCTGGTATTCCATCGGAGCGTATAATGGTAGGAGGCTTTTCAATGGGTGGTGCATTAGCACTTTACGCCGGACTGATATATGATAAACCACTTGCTGGAATAATTGGTCTCAGCTCTTTTTTGGTACAACGCACAAAATTGCCTGGGGTAATGCTGATAAGGAACAGTTGTTGATGTAAAAAAGCATAGATGTATTCAGATCGAATTATCTAGTTTCAAACGAGGTTTAGTAATATAATAATGGAGATCAAATTTTAGCATTTTAGTGCTAATATCACTTTAATCACACGTCAGCCTTTATGTAAGAATTTCTACTGTTATATAGAAAATTTGGAATATATTTCGAAATGCATTGCCGGAAACTTTCTATGTCTATCGGAAGAGCTGCTGTTTTCTCTTTTTTTTTTTGATTATTTTATCATTTCTACGCTTATTGCAATTTAAAATTTTCTAAGAGCTTATTATTTCTTTTGAAACGCCAACAACTTATATTTCAGCATGCTTGTAACCTTCTAATCGGTTTTGCTCCTATTAGTTTTAATAATTTTCATAAAAATTTGGGTCATCAGCTTAGAAGATGCATATTTTTCAGAATCACACAGCTAATAAAGGTGTGCAGATATTCATGGGCCATGGTGGTCAAGATTTCTTAGTGCCCCTTTCGTTTGGCCGGATGACAGAAGCATATATCAAAGCTTTTAATCCGAATATAAATATGAAGGTATATCCAAGAATGGCACATAGTAGTTGTCCCGAGGTATTTATTTTTTATTAGTTCACACTAAATACATTGAATTCATCGTTTAAATTACAATTCGTCTATAAAGGTTTTATTTGCTTTTTTGTGTATAATTATTAAGTTTGTTGTAACTATATTGTAACTAGGTAAACTACACTATTTATTTCGCATTTCAGCAAGATGTGATATTTGTCTCATAAACAAGTTTCTTTTTAATGACAGTGATAGGTGGTAGAAGATGAATTAAATGAACCGTCGAAAGGGTAAAAAAATTCACACTTTTTGAACACTGCACTTTCATTGATTATACGTGAATAAAAGTTATATATAATTTTGTAATATATGCGATGCAATTTTTTGCAGGAGCTCGTTGATGTTAAAGAATTTATTGCACAACGATTACCACCGATATAGTCTTTATAAGTAGAATGCAGTTAGCGTGTCACCGTTTTCAGTATTTTCCATAGAATGTGTGGTAAAATTGATTCATGTGATGTTGCTGATTTTGTATAATTAACGCATAAATTATTTAATATGATTTAAAATTTCATTTCTTATTTTTCTGCTTTGTGCGGTTGAATATTTAAATTATTGATAAAGTTGTACATACAACCATCGTAAATCATTATTTGTCGTATAGAAAAAGATTCGATCAATACTTCAAAGCGCGGTTTTCACATTGTGCCCCAAGTTGGAAGAAACGTAGTTTCTACTACGTTGCTTATTAGTTAGTAGATGCTGTGTCGAATATCAGTTATTTGTGATTATGTTATATTATTTTTTTGAGCAAAAAAGATTTTATCGCATACTAATTAGAAAAAATCGTTTCCTTAGCAAAATTTGTTTTTAACTGATAACGATTAAATACTCTTTGCTCTTTCACTCTATAATTCAATTTTCTAATTTTTTTTGCTTCTGGTGGGTTTTTTTGGCTGGAAGTAGTTTAGCATTTAAGTTTTAAGATTTCCACTGAAATTTCAGGTGTGCTGTTGTTTGTGTGAATGTCTTTACATTTCCGAATAAGGTGATAATCGGTGAAATAGCTGTCAGATCAGTTAATTTCACAAAATTTAAGCAGCAATGCAGAGAGAGAATTATATTACGTTCATAATTCTGCATTTGTTCAGTTTATTCTGTGTTGAACAAGGATTTTATGTTCCCGGTGTTGCACCAGTTGAATTCAGAGATGGTGATCCCATTGAAGTGAAGGTTAAATTTTGTTCGTATATCCATTTAAGGATCGCTCTTATTCAAATTTTTCTTTTTTTATTTCTGCTAATGGTTATTAATTGTGGATTGATTCCCAATACATTAAGCAATGCTTACGTATGAACAATCTGAAAATATCTTTGGAATAGTTTGTCAGTCTAAAGAAATTGGACGTTTGTATGTGGTCAAAAAATATGAGAATTTAATATTATCTGTAAAATCGTTTTCTAGTCTTTAAAAGGAGCACAAATTGTGAGTTGAAAGCAATATGCAAGCATTTCTGGTCAAAATGTGGCCTGCATTCCTCAAGATAAGAATTGAAGGACAGTTCTGTATAAGGTCCTTGTGAAGGATTGTAGGGGAAGTCAACACTGACTTTTAGTTCTTCCAATTTCAGCTCATTTTAGCGCGAAACGTTTAAGGTGTTAACGATCCCTAGTGAATATAGAAAGATATAACAAAGTTTGGTTTCAAGCTTTTTGGACTCATCAGTTTTTTTCAGGGCATAAAAATAACCTCAACGAAGACAGTCGTACCATATGAATATTACGCGTTGCCTTTTTGTCGCCCTCAAGGTGCAATACATTATATTTCCGAAAATCTGGGTGAGGTAATGCGCGGTGATCGCATCGTAAATACACCTTTTGCAGTTAGTTTTAAAATTTATTTAGAGGAAATAGATAAAACTAAGGGAACTAAAAAATTCGGTGTTCAGAGCAACATAATGACTGATTGTGCTTTTTTGATGTTTTGAAGAGTTTGTAGATATTTATGAAACGTGATGTAAAATGCAACACAACATGCTCACCGCGTATCCCGGTTTCCCTTAACCCGGAAGATTCCGAAAATTTGGCAAGGAGAATCAGAGAGGAATATCATGTGCATTTGTAAGTATACCTATACCAGTAAGGATAAAATTTTGCAATTTTGTAGTTAACACAATTTTAGTGTTTTTGTGAAATTATTAACTGAATTAATAATATCGGTAAGTAAGCTAGTAAACTGATGGACGGGGATAGAACAATTTTGATATGACGCTAGAGCGGGTCATATTGATAGTTTGTCGGTGCGGAGTGTGGAAACACACTGGAAGTTTCCATGTTTTGGATTTCGATATAAAGTGCGGTGGTATTCAAGACTGCTTTAAAGCCAACTTTTCTTAGTAGTGATTCACTACCTATATGAACTATAAATTTACTCTCTTCCGCCTGATTCAACCGTGAATTTCAGATTAGTCGATAATCTTCCGTGCACAACAAGATATCAAATTGAAAATACAAATGAAGTGATTTATGAGAACGGGTATCGTCTTGGATGGGAAGATAATGGTCACTATTATGTAAATAATCATCTTGATATAATTCTACGCTATCATCAACCGAGACCGGATGTTTTTCGTGTTGTTGGTTTTGAAGTACAACCACAGAGTATTGATAGCAGTCGTGTTAAATTTGCTTCGGATGCACCGGTTTGACTTTTTCTCACAGTTTTGAAATGCTAGCACTATTTAATATGATCAAATACGATTAAAAAAGGTTTTGCGGAATTCGCCCAATTTTTGAAACAAATTGCTCTTTTCGTTTTACATTTTTTGAAGTTTAATAATGTAGTACTTTTGACCAAAATAGTATGAAATCAACAATCCTATATATTTTCAGGAGTGTGTAATAGCTGATGGAAAAAATCAGGAAGTGGAAAAGGGTATAAACAATATAATTTGGACCTATTCAGTAACTTGGGAAGAAAGCAATGTTCCTTGGGCTAGTCGCTGGGATACTTACTTGTCCATGAGAGATGTCCAGATCCATTGGTTCTCAATCGTGAATTCGATCATTGTCATCTTGTGCTTATTTGGTGTGATCATTTGTCTTTATGCATTAAACAAGTTATCCGAATATAATTGACATATGTTTATCTTTATAGGAATTTCGATTTGTTTGGATAATTAGTAATAGAGTTGATTGAATGTTTTTAATTTCCTTCCAAGCATAAAACTGGTATCTTGTTTTTTCAGGTTTCCTTAGCGTCATCATTGTTCGCACTGTACGAAAGGATATTGCAAAATATAATAAAGGCGAAGAGTTGGTTCGTAATCGTTAATTCAGTTATCTTTTTTTTTTTGAAATTGATTAACGGCAAATAGCTTCCATCGATAATTGTGATCATCATAGGATGACACTTTCGAAGAATCTGGATGGAAATTGGTTCATGGTGATGTATTTCGTCCTCCTCCTGGTTCGATGCTTTTGGTAAATTTTGTGGGTGCTGGTATTCAGCTCATTGGTATGGTCGCTATTACGGTTTTCTTTGCTATGCTAGGAATGTTATCACCAGCAAGCCGAGGGTCCTTAATGTCTGCAGCGATTGTTCTCTTCTGTTTGATGGGTCTCGTTGCCGGTTACCATGCCGGCCGTCTTTATAGGACGTTGAGAGGTTACTTTTTGGTTTTGAACGATTTTCAATGATAGATGTTCAAGGATTTTAAAGATTGTGGATTTGTTTCACTTAGAATAAAAAAGCGAGCAGAAATATTCTCGAAATTGATATTCATATGAAATTCAAATGAAGGAATAAGAGGAAGTTGATTCTACTTCCCTTGAGCCTTTTGGTTCCACGAATTGTGATTTTTGAATCATTATTTGAATCTAGTTCAAAAACTAAGTGTTGATGTAGTTTTTTCGAACAAATAAATAAAGGAAAAAATAGAGAAAAAGCGGAGAAAAGGTCAAGGTCTCTATAGCAATTATTCCCATTGCGATACATTTCCATCACAAGCCAAAAACCTTATTGCATGAGTCTTAAATCTAAAGCAGAGCCTAGGACTTGGTCAGCTTCCTTATCTATCTTTCTAGGTCATTTGAACAGTGACTCATCCAGTTAAGAAGATGTTTCATTTGCACTTTTGAATTTTTTCGATTCATTTTGTTACATTAGCAATAGATCGGTGCTTAAACAGTTTATGTCAGGTACAAGCCCACGAAAATGTGCATTTCGGACAGCTGTACTTTTTCCTTCAGTCATCCTTGGTACTGGCTTTTTGTTGAACTTCTTCCTAATTGGAAAGCATTCATCTGGAGCTATACCATTTACTACGATGGTCGCACTTCTGCTTCTATGGTTCGGAATTGATTTACCGCTTGTATTCCTTGGATTTCATTTTGGTTTTCGAAAACAGGTATGTTTTTGTATGCTGCAAAATAACGTCATGCTTTTTGAAATGGAACACAGTTTCCCCACTGGTGCGTAGAAATTTTTTACACTGACGGATAAGATACTCGTAATGGCGTATTGCGAGAGACTTTCAATTAAGAAAAATTTCTCAGCAACCATTTTTCTTTGCAGGCTTATTCTCATCCGGTTCGTACAAACCAAATTCCACGCCAAGTTCCGGAACAGCCTTGGTATTTGCACACGTTACCGTGTATGCTTCTTGCAGGAATTCTTCCATTCGGAGCTGCTTTCATTGAATTGTTCTTCATATTTTCTGTAGGCCTTTGAGCCAATTTGAATCTGTTTATTTTAAAGTTTATTTTTAAGATTTTTACGTCTATTGTTTTAGAACTAGCCATTACGACATTATGCCTGAACATATTGCTGTGAATAATTGCGCAGTTCTGATATTTTTTAATAATGGGAGAAATGCTGCTGTAATCGTTTTCATTACTTCTCATGTTTACGAATTCATTGACGGATGAAGTCTGATTTCACTTCGATATTTTTTTTCAGGCTATTTGGGAAAATCAGTTCTACTATCTTTTCGGATTTCTGTTTATTGTCTGTGTTATTCTCTTCATATCATGCGCACAAATCTCCATTGTTGTAACATACTTCCTTCTATGCGCTGAGGTTTAAATTCTAGAAGTTATGAGAAAAATAATTCAATATACATTTCTTGTGATTTTTGTAATTTCAAAATTGAAACGAGATCAATGAAACAGATTTAAAAATTTAAGTTTTTGCTTTGAAAAATTTTTTCTTAAAATTTAGATCTATTTTCTATTTCTTTATCTGCTGTATTACAGAATTATCACTGGTGGTGGAAGTCTTTTGTTATCAGTGGTGGGTCTGCGATTTACGGTATGTTAATTACTTACTGAAGATAGTCATAATCCAAGATAGCTTCTGCCGTTGACTTATCTCACAATTTTAATAGGCTCATGAGGTAATAAACAATGATCAATGAACTTTTAATTTCTTTATCCTTCGCATATTAAATGAGTTAAGTTTTTCATTTTTGGATACCACGCAATATTTAAAATATTTTTGCTTTTTCCAGTGATGGGATATGCAGTCTTCTACTACTTTAGTAAGGTGAGTTTGACTTTTTGTCTGTTTTAACCAGTTTTCTCTGAATATTTTTGTATTCAATGTTGTATATTCGCGATAATGGAATTTACCGTGATCAAACGACGCACGATTTTCATTGGTTATCATTATTTTATTTGTTATCCATTCCTCTTCTACACCACGAGAGTGAGCAGGAATGATGCAAATTGCATATTGTTCTTTGACTTCTTGAAATTCGTCTGTATTTTTAATTTACTTTGTTGAGTACGAAGTTGAAACAGTGTTGTTATATCCAATATTTTTAGGAAGAAGTAATAACTTTTTATGTTACATTCAATTCATTGAAAAAAAAAAATTTTTAATTTACAGCTGAATATTATTGGCTTCATTCCGACGCTTTTGTACTTCAGCTATAGCTTCCTGATGGCATTAGCATTTTGGATCTTGACAGGCACAATTGGTTTCTATGCGGCTTACTCCTTTTTATGCCGAATTTACGCAGCTGTTAAGATTGACTAACTAACATTTTTCAAATTTATGTACGTAAGGTCAATTTCTAATTTTTTCCAAGATATGCTTTATCATTAAACCTTTTTTTTGTTTTGTGCCGGATATTGTGAAAAACTGAGGAGAGAAATAAGATTGAAACTGCAGTTCTATGCAGTTGCTGTCTTACTGAATGGAGCCTGGAACTAAAGGGGTTGAAGACATGTTCGTTACGGATTCTAGAAGTATTAAAGGGGCATCACGGAAAAATTAGAAATAAGCATTTAAAATTTTTTTGTGTTTTAGTAACTTTCATGCGACGTTCTATCATGCGAGATTACCATGATTATTTTCATATACATCACGTTTTTTCGTGATTGTAGTGCAGTCGTACGTAGCGTGCTGTAAAAAATTTAAACATCTATTGAGAGCACGCACGCTGTTTCCTTCTTCAGACACTTTTCTTAATATATAATTTGTTAACTTGGCAGTAAGTTTCATTATTTTCATGCAATTTAGGCTAACTCATAATTACTCCTTGATCGCTCAATGCTTCTTCATAATTAAGATGGAGAAGAAAAACTTTCAGAAATATGAAATGAACTTACTTAACTTTTCAAAACATATCATTTTTCGTCAAGGAATAATTGACATTGTCACAGAGATCGTAATTGAGTAGTATAGAATTAAGTACAGTGTAAAAAACAGTTCTCAAAATCATTGTTTTTACTTATATTGATTTCCATATTTTCTTCAGTTTTGTCTCTTCTTATTGTATTATTTGTAATTATGATTTTTTAATGATTTTATTCCTTTGCAAACCATGCTGTTTTTCTTATTTATTTTTTTCTCTGTATGTCTGTTACTCTCCTTTGCTGCATAACGAACAAAATTCAGGATACCATACGAAATAGTATGAAAAAATATTCTTGTTCTATATCATCTTCGTTGACTTATGAAGAAAATTGTTTTTAGTTATTCTTAGATTTCTTATTTAAATCTACTTAGCAAAGTATTTGGTTTAGTGTAAAAATCAATTGTGGAATTGAGTTCTGCAAATGTTCATCCTTTATGATGAGAACTTAGATGCTGTTTTGGATAGTCTATTTCTTTCCAGCTGATATACTTTTATTTGAAACATATCCGATACCATCTCCACTGTTGACTGCCACTTGATGAGAATTGATTTAGAATTTTATCTTGTATGGTCTAAAATGTAATTTTTCATCAATCATACTCTCTGTACAGCAAAGGTTATTCATTGAACATGTTGTCACAAATGAAAAAAAAAATGACGTTAGATTAGTTGATACAGCGTTTACATATTATTGTAAAGTGCTCCCAGCAGTACATATTATTTTTACACGATAGTATTTGTAATAAATTTTTCAGTCATTATTTTGCTATTGTACTATTACGACAATGATTAATCATAAATTATAGTGGATGTTTTATAAATGGATTGGAATTAATAGACATAACGCTTTTTGTTCTCGTTCAAAAGATAGGAATAAAAGATTTTCTTTTTAGTGGATTGGTAAAAGAAATTATATCATGTTGTTTGAAATCAACGTTTTAGTACTTTTTTTACTAATTAAAATTCATATTATTTCCTATTAGTTTTCCTTGTTTTCTTCTAACTTTTTGTGATAAGATTTCAAAAGAAAAATTTTCGTTTGTTCACGTAGCTTTTATGGAAGTTAAACGATACGAGTTTTTATTTTAGCAATATTTCTTCATGGTTAACTCAATGGAACTGATTTTCAGAGTGTAATCAGAAAATTAATGGGAACTAAGTATATATTCAATGATGGTAATGGCGGATTTGATGTTTTTCGGACGAGATTGTTGTTGATGTTTGGTGGACCGTTAGGCTTTCATCTTTTGTATTTACGTGAGCCTCTCGAAGCTTATGTGTATTTCGCGACTTTCGGCCTCTCGCTGGTTGCAGTATTTTACGATGCAATAACTCTGAATAGTCGTGTTGCTGCACGAAATAAAGAAATAGACATGTAAGCAGGTGTTATGAGACAATTATAAAGCGGGTGACTTTATAGTTGATGTGTTTATTGCTTGGAATTCGATCACTTAACCTTAACTCTTATGCACTCTTCGTTAAATTTGTGATGTTTGGTACAATTCTTTCAATTTTACATTGTATAATTCTGCATTGTTAGTTTACCCTCCTGTTGTCAAATAAAAGATGAAACATTTAACGATAAATCAATCATCGGAAAAGGTGGTTAAAGGGTACCAAATTTGATTCATTAAGAATATCAAATAGTTTATTTCAGCGAAGATATCAGCGATCGAAAAGTGAAGGTAATATCCACTTCAATTATCCGCTTTATTGCACAGTTTCTGTTTGGTTGTTGGATTGGATTCTTATTTTCTTTGGTAACTATTCTACTTGTTGGCACTAGACATCGCGTTCTTTTAGCGTTATTCATAGCTGCCGGTGTTGCTCAAGGTTTCAGTTTTATTTGTATGGACTAGCATGTTTTGGTCTAAATTTTTGTCTTATTTTCATGTATCATTTTTCATATGAAGATCCTGTAGCCATGATGGGGTCGCATAGGTAACACTTGTTTGTATAAGTTGGGAAGTTTTAGTTTCTGGTACTCGTCCAGATCTACAAAAAATGATCAATATATGTTTTTCATAAAGTTCTGCAGAAACTGTGTGATATGGTAGTATTCAAGAAAGTTTTGAACTTTAAACGTTATCCGATAGCGAATTTTTTGCAGGCGTTTATGTTGTTGGGAATTGTAGAAAGCAACAACGTGACTTAATTTACATAGCACTTTCGGCAGCTCTTTCTTCTTTAATAGCGGTTGGAACTTATATATTAAAATGTCACATAATTTCAGAGGGTTTCTGCGCTGATTAATGTTTTTATTATGCCTGAAGAGTTTGACGGACATGAGATATTTCCTTACCTCATTTTTGCAGTCACGTTACTATCAGCTAATGTATTATACTGAAATGATTGGGCAACTAGTTAGCACAATTACTAAGTGTTTTATAAGATTGTGGCAAGTCGTATAATGCTATTGAGAGTAATCTTATTCTTTCTGTAATTTATTATTTATTATTCTATTAAAACTGAACTATTTTCAGATTCTTTTATTTGATCTTTCTTTATGTCGAGCAATTTTCTTTACTTCAATTTCGTCGACATTTGTTGGCAATCGCAGTGCAAAACTTCAAAATACCCAGAAATTCTCACTTGCGACATATTTTGTATGTTTACTTTGAGCATTTTATAATGCAGCTGTTTTTATTTCACACATTTGCATCTTCATTCTAATTGCTGACTTTTCACAGAGTACTTAGGAAATTTTGCCCTTGACCAAAGATGACCTATGAAATTTTACTTAAAACATTTACATCAGATTTTTCATGCGTAATATCACTGTTTGACGAGCATTGGTGCGGCTTAAAAGTTGGTGATTACATTTTATTGCGATGATAACATAGCAATAAATGAGCTAATAAGATGTTTTCTGTACTTAGAAGCCGAGTTTTCATTTAGAAGAGCTTAAATAGTATTATAAGTTCAACTGTGTAATTTGAAAGCATGCTTTTCTGCATGAATTTATATTAATTTAACCAAATTCGATAATAATTTTTGCGATGGTTGAAACTTCACGGTCTTTATCAAAATTTCCTAGCAGAAATAACTAATCAGTAATAAATGGGCTCTATTACCACTTTTTATTACCATTAAAGAAGATAATCTTTTGCATTCTTACATCGCTGGTATGGTCCTGTCATTCTGCTTATTACTTTTGTATTGTTACGAAAATGTTAGGAAGTCGAGTCATATCGTACTTTTTTGTTAGGATGTTGTGAAGAAAGTGAGTTATTGATTTCCGAATATAATTTCAGATCCTCTCACTGATTCATTCATTTATCGTGATCATCATTATGATTGGTTTGGTGCGTGTCGTACTTGATCGACGCATTTCAGTTCTTATGGAAAATTCTTACTCTCGTGTTTCTGCTTCGCTTGGTTCTATTATACAGGATAAATATTTCCGAATTCCAAGCAAAGATATTTTTGAAAAATTTTCACGTATCGAATATTTCCCATTGCAACATATAACGGTAAAGTAAGATTGAATTAGTGACGATTTAGATCTTACAATAATTTTGTGTTTTCTTTTAAGAAGTCCCGTACAGTGATAAAAAAGAAATATTTCAGTTAGAAAAAACGGAAATGTTTCAATTAAAGTTAAGGTTTTCAATTAGCGTTATAACATTATGTTTTAGATACTGAAAACAGGAACTTCTTCAATAGAACATCATAATGGCCGGGAAGAATTATCTGTTTTCGATTACTTAACTGTGTTAATTATCGACTTCATGCGATATAGTACGGAGCTGTCGAAGAACACAGAAAAGCAAGGATCTAGTGCTTTACAGTTAGCCTTATGGAGGACATTCGCTCTTCATGTTCGTCGCTGAGTCATTGTTTCTCTAAGCTGTTCTTAGATGTAAAATATTCAATAGCAGTACAGTACTTGTTTTCGGTGAGGAGAGTTGCCACTGTTTTCTGGATCTAGCATGATGTTTATTGCTGAAAAGAGATGTATTGAAATCATGTTTTGTTAGAACTAATTTGGCAATCTGTTTTATAGCTACTTCAAATTAACTGCAGATTTTCATTTTCAGCTTACTCAGTCCCCAAATATACTAAGAGAAAATTGGAATATTGTTGCAAGATATTGTAGTGAACGAGTTTTGTTCGGTCATTTCAATTATTCTTAATCTTTTTTTTACTACACATAAGAGCGTTTTTATTGTTTTATCTAAGATCGAGAAGGGAGTGCTCATATAGCTTTCATTCAAATAAACATTATTTCTTCTATCATTCTTCAAACTCTATTAACCAAGTAGTATTTTTTAGATGAATTCTTTATGTTGTTATTGAAGGGAATTGATACACTAACAATGTGGAATTCTTCCAAGTAATCTCCTTAGAATTAAAATAGCAGAATTGGCAAGGCATTTATTCCTTTCCATATCTTGTTGATGTATATTTTCAGATAATGCATGGTAAAATAGTTCAGCTATTAATTTTAATTATTTAAGTTTAGTAAAGTTCTATCGCATTTAGAATTCTGGCAATTATTGAAATTTCTTCCAGTCGTCATTATTCAATTGCTTATCCATTCCGATTTGTTAATTGTTCCCCCGTTTCCATCTAATGATTTTCGATACCTTCTCCGTCCTCTTTCCATCAATCATCTATCTTTTATGATTCCCATATTGCACATATGGCGCTCTCTTTTCGAAAAGTATTCGACCATAAGCTCATATGTGTCAGTACATTTCTCATCATTGTTACGGATATTTTTGTGATGAAGTTCTTTTCTCCCATTGATATTACGAAATCCAATTGTCGGAACTCTCCACTGACAGCTATTGTTAATTGAGAACATCTTTCCAAAACGTTCTTTTGATATGATGGGAGCGAAGTTTGGTTTGGTACTAAATGTGTCGTGAAATCTGATCATTCATTAACTTAATAACTATTGAAGCTTTTATCATAGCTGTAATAGTTCTTGAAAAGATTTCTTTTACTGATACATTTTAAGGTTTTGGATGTGACACCATATGCATCGGATGAAAAAGTGCTACAGGAATGTACGAAATATTTGAAACATAAAGAAATAGTCGGAGAGACTGTGCGAAATAGCAAGTACTGGCAACACAAAGCGACCGAAAAAGCTTGCAAACTTTTGCGCATTATAATCAAATAACTGGATTTAAAGTACGTTTCACGGCTGATTTAAAAAAAATTTTTTTAGTTATGAATAACTGTCTTAAAATTTTTTCGTTTTCATCTTAAAAATATGAAAAATGAATTTTTCATTTTTTTATGGTATCGAATTTATGAACACTTCAAGAAATTCTACAGGTTATCATTATTATTTGTTAGTCGTGCTCTGACGAATTGATTTTTGAGTCGCATATCTTGACTTTTGAGTTATATGGCAGTGCTAATCTTGGAATGGAATTTGGATAACATAAGATTTCCCAATTTTTTTTCATATGTGCAAATTGAATTCCTTTCTGTTTCATTTATCTATCTGTTAAGTTTTTTTGATTTCACAAAATCTATGTGAGTCCTAAATTTATGTTTAAAAGTTGCTGCAATTTAAACAATTGATTTGGATTTAATTGTGTAAAATTCGCAGAAATTTTAGATATACAAACAGGAATGTCTCTTTTTTGATTGGAAAGGTGAAGAGACAGAATGGCGGATATGGGTTGTGAATTTACGTACTTGTACGTCCTCCAAAACTTTTTTGGTTCATTTGGTTGAATGAGCTTGTTAATTGGACTACGGTAGAACCCTTTTACATCCCACCAGGTGTACATCGTCGGGTCTTTTGTATCACTACTCAAGTCCTAAACCAAAATAATGGAACTTAGAGTGCGACAGCATTTTATATTCGTTCTTGTATCCTGTTATTCTTAGTATTTATTTTGGGATTGCAGGTTGTGCTGGTATTATTACTTCTGATTTGGTTCGATGTATGCCATGGAACAGTCGCATCTCATCGCTCTCATTGCCCTTTTTCACAATCACACTCATATCCCTTAATTGTTCATGTATCTTGTTTGATATTGTTATGCCTGCAGTCTCTATCGCTGGTGACGATATTGTCACTTTTCTTCAACATCAGTTTAAGGATCATCTCACCGTCTCGCTCACCTCGCTATTTTTTATGCACTCGATATTGTCAAGGATAATAGTGGTTTGATCGTGTTTGCTGATCTGTGTTTGGTAAGTTCATCCTTTTTTCTGATAGATTTTTTCAGGATTATGTGAAGTTACCTAGGAAATTTTATTCTTTTTATTGGACACACACTATTGTGGTTTGAAATTTTCAAGTATCATTTGTGCTTGCATACGTTATATATATGTGCATATCAGAACAGTGCCAATTGAAATGAACTTTTCAATCCATTCCATGCAGAATTTAGTAAGTTCTTCCAGAGATTTAAGAATTTTTCACAAGAGTAAAGTTTTAATATTTTCTATAGTAAAAGTGATACTTGAAGTACACTAAAAGATTGCCAATCCGTCCTTTCACCTATTAATTATTGTTCTAATTGTGGAAAAAGCTGTAATCAAGTTTTTATACATTTATGATTCTCATTTCATCTCTAATTCTAGAATTGCTACAAATACCGATATCTTATCATTCCTTTGTCATAGTAATTAACTCTTGTTAAATGGGATTCCAGAAAAGCTTCGTTAATCGTACAGTGGCAATTGATTCTGTGGAGATAACTATTAGCTTCGGTTTGCCAACTTATGAGGTCTATGGTGTTCTTGGATATCCTGTAATAATTATGAACTCGTTAGTATTTAAGGAATTTGAAATATACCGGAACTATACGTTAGCTATAATACCGCATTGATGGTGAAGTTTCACATTCCGAAATAACCTTAAGGGAATGAGGTTTAGGTGAGTTATCTGATGTATTTTTGTTCAGTCGAAGTTGCATTATATATTTATTGCTCGAGAACTGTCCCGTTAAATTTCTTGGTTCGTCGTAGCATTTGTGGAAGTTCGATTTCTTTTGATTACTCAGGCGAGAGTAAGCGATGTGTAACACTGTTCAAATAACTGAATAATAAAATCTTTAAAATAAGAGACATCTCTTGGACAGACGAACAGGAAGATCTTTTAGTTGTGTATATATAAAAGGGTTGTTTTTAATAAAATGAGGAGTTTCGACCGATCTATATTTATTTGCATAGTGAGTTTCGGAATATCAACAATTAGCAGTCGGTGAGGAATGAAAAGTTTTTTCGGTCAACCAACAATTAGTAATTGATGTTTGTGGTTGCTTAATTCATAATATTATATGTATTATATGTTAGTGTTGCAAGTGAAGTGAAGACATTTTAGTATTTCATTTCTTTACGCGTATTAATTCTGTAAAAAAGTTTTATTTACTTAGTGTAATGAGAACGACGTGCATTTTGGTTGTTAGGGTAGTAGAACGGAACGGGACAGTTATTTGAGAATGGATGAATGAATGAATGAATGAATGAATGAATAGCGGGGTAGTTGTTCAGTTGGTTTTTTTCATTTGTTTTTATTGGTGTTTCGATGAGTCATTCTGGGGCATTTTAATTTCTGTGCAATATTTTTGTTTGATTCTCTACATCGTTTCTTCTTTTCCTTTTTTTATCTCTTCGATTTTCTCATATTTTCCTCTATTTCGAACTCGACATAAATACCCAAAAGGATGTTTTGATCATCGCTATAAAGCTTTTGCTGAATTTAGTTACAAAAAGATAGTATCAGTATTGGTGTTTCGGAGCATTGTAATTGGTTAATTGTTCAGCAAGATCGAAGCAATTGATTAAAAGATTTAGTTCGTTGATTGCTCTTGCTTGCTTTGAAATTAGCAAGGTTGGTAAAAGTAATTAGATAAGGGAAGGAAGGAGAATGTCATATCAACGAATGTTTCTTGTCAATTAATCTTTTGCGGTTTAGATAATTGTTAAACGTAGATGTTTTGCTTCAAACTCTTCGAGCGCATTTTCAAGTAATAAAGTAGTTTAATGGTAAATTATGTAGTGCTGCAGTGGTTTTAAAATATTGCGCTTACACTTGAGTTTATTGTTGCTTGGATTTTTATAGTAAATAATTTGTGCAAAGTGTACACTATATCATTATATCCATGTTTGTTCTTATTGGAAGGTAGCACCTTCCATGCTATTTAAAGCTCTTTGACACCACTTGGTAGTTAAATTGGGACAATTTATTTCGATTAAATTTAGCTTAAATTGATTCTTAGCTTATTAGTTTGATTTTAGTTTAATAACCGGAAAAAATTCAAATTTTTACGTTTTTTATTGCAACCCTAACTGTAACGTGTTTGACAGCTCAACAGTATTTTCGTTCCTGCATAAATATTGCATGGTTAAATTCTTTCATCTTACTGATATGTGCTGAAGCAATTTTTCACCACAGACATGCACACCGAAGCGAATTTTCCACCTCACTGATTGAATGGGTTATTCCATCTCTTTGAAAGTGAAATGCGATGTTTAAGCTCTCTGGAGTACAAAAAATATTTTTGATAGAATGCTGAAAGTATGGAGCCGTTGTTGGCGACTTAAGGAAAATTGGTGGTTTGGAGATAGGTAGTAATCTATATATATATATATATATATATATATATGTGTATGTATATGTACGTATAATATGTATTTTGACGATGCCATCTCACATTCCGCCCTTTTTTCTCATTTTCCTTGTTTTCCTGTTGCGCTGAAAGCATTACACCGACTGGTATGATCTTATGTTATCTAGGTTTCACTGCTTTGTCCCAAACAGAAACCAATTTTATGGTGGATAGGAAGGAATTCCCATAAAATTCACTAAATATTTCGTAATACATATCCATAGGTTTGCGAATAAGTAATGAATTTCTGAATGTGCTATCTTTCACCACTCTATATACCGTAATGTAATCACAAAAAACTAAACCTGTGTAGATAGTAATAGTAGAATTTTGCTATTAAAATTAACACAAGATATCTTGATAGAATCCGAGCTAATAATTGAAGAGTGATTACTAAAGTGTTTTCTAATTATAAAGAATAACTTTTTGCGAATGTTATTCAAAAATTGTGATATTAGTTAACCAGAGAAAAGTTTGTATTTCTGTCCCTATAGTCTCATCAAAGTTTTTGGGACACCTTTCATTTTAGTTTATTAATATTATTAAGGATAGTGGAAAATCTGTATCTGTCAATTCTTTTCATTAAACATAAGCTCATTTTTGTCTTCTTTTGCAGTAAGTAGCAACGAGTTGTATAAAATTGAAGATTTTATTGGCTAGAGAATGGTAGACTGTACTCATCTACTTATGATTTGTCATACGACGATGGAAAGTACAAGGAAGAGGAAAAGGAAAAAATGGAAATGGATGGATTTTTTTCTGAATAAAAAAGTTTTTAGTGCGATACATAGATGCATGCGAAAACTCCTAAGAGTTTTAGATCTCAAAAAGATAGTAACCCTTTTGGCACTTGGTTATAAGTAGCATTATTCATTTCTTATTTTTTTAACGCAAAAATATTGGGTAGACGAGTGGTGAAGATTCTGCTTATCGTTGATTCATGAATGTTTTTCCAAGCATTTCTGCAATTTGCTCTAGTTCTGTTTTCCTGCGTAAGTTTTGTGCTTTTATGAATAAATATGATTGAAATTTGAATCATGATGATATTTTGCATTTCTGCAACTAATATCCGACAGAAAATTTTAAGTGTTTTTTTTTTTTTGATAGGTTAAAGAATTACGTCCAAAGGAATACGAAGTGGAAGCGGTTTGCAGGTCTTATATCATTTACAACATTTAGATTTGGATTTCGTGAAAATCGATAGACAACTTTTAATCAGCATTGTCGTTCGAATGAGATTAAACGAAGCTTTTGTAGTATCAGCATGTCCACTATAGACAAAATCAGCAGAGATGAAGGGATGGGCTGGTTTGTGACCGATTACTAAATAGTAAATTTAAAAGCTTCACGTAAATTGGGTTACATAGAGATATTTGTCGAAAAATGCAATAAATCGCAATATTGGCGGGGAAAGAACAATGCGAGAGACATAAGAATGAAAATTAGATACAGGTTCAATCGATTTTCAATCTTAGTAACATCTGGCATGTCCGTCCTGATCATTGCGAATTTAACTAATGGAGGGAAGGGGAATGTTGTCGGTCATTTATAGCTTTTGTCGATTTTTCCTTGCTTCACATATATCTACTGAAAAATCTGTCGTAGTTTTTGAATTCCAGTGGATTAAAATCGTGGACAAAATGAGCAGAATGTTTCTTTCTCATCAGCTTTATCGTGATTTCCGAAAGTTTACAGCTGTTAAGTGATTATTTCTAATGTTCATGTTTTTGTTACTGATGAACAGAGGATGTCTGATTTACATAGGCATTCATTTAGAACCGGTTTGTTTGCTAATATTAATTTGTGATATGACTACACATACCTAACACTTCGTAAACTAAAACATAAAACAAATGCTAACAGTAATTAGTGTTTTAACTATAATTATTTCCAACTATATGATAGTAATAAGCTAATTGAGATGTACTGTTAGTTTAATGAACAGGAGCAGTTTATTCATTGGTATCAAAAATGGAAATAGGGTTTACCTATATCAACTTAATTTTGATACATTATATGAATTATACAAGCGTATCATTTAAAGCAAGCTTTTGTGAAAATATTCCCAATGCATTCTTCTTTCTTCCTTCCTCTGATGAAAGTCGATAGTGGTTGTTCGGTCAACAAGACAGCATCATAGTTGCTGTGGAAATGTCAGGATCACTGATTCATTGGGACAGACAGCAAATGCATCGTCATCTGTGGAGTTAGTATAGCTGTTGTTGAATTATTGATGTGTCACTCGTTAAACATTGATGGGATGCACTGAATATTGAATATTGTCGTCATTTACACTTTGCATCTTCATGTAACTAATTCTATCTATCCAATTCTGGTATCCTATCTGTCGTTTAGTTCCTTTAATAGATGCCGTCTATTGTTTTATAAGCGACTTAAATTCTGCGAGAGACTGAAATTTACGGTTAGTGTTGTTATCATTGTTTCCTTACAAACGTATTGAAATTTTAGTGCTGAAAAATCGAATCCATCCCTCCTTGCCTCTTTCTTTGTTGAATATAGGAGCATAAAAAAAGATGAAATAAGGGAGGATTGTGAGAAACGACATCGCATAATGCGTAATTATCCAACCTATCATTATCGTCCATTCGTAGTCTTCTTGTCGTATACTTTATTTTATTTCCTATGTATACATAGATATATGTATGTATATTTTTCCAATTATCAATTCCAATTATCAATATATATATATATATATATGGATAAAAATTTAAATAAGCAGGACAAATATAGATTGAAATTATCTTGAACCATTTTTGTTTTCTCTTTCTCTCAAAGTTTTCTTACATGAAGTATTTGTCGTTTGCTGTGACAATGATGAGAGCAAATGTGATAGAGCTGTAACTGCTGGTGTAGTGTTTCTTTCATTTCATTCGATATGTAGCTTCAATGAGTTCCATCTCGTGTCATCATCATCTTAAAACCATTAGCTTTATCGTTTGCTTAGTTATTCATCCATCGTAAAGCTATGAGGTATATATAGCTAATATTCTGAAGGATGGAGTAAACCGATTACCTCATAAACCTTGCACTATCCCTTCATTAATCAATTCATTGGTTAGTTTCATTACATGAAGCAATTTTTCATTTCTTCCTTATTGGTGCCAGGTGATGGCATATAGTTGGTAATCGTTGCTTGCATCATTTGGAAGGTCGATTGAAACGGCAGGTGACATTGATGGCTGGTTTAGGTATGGTTAGTGCGGGGTTTACGAGGTACTCAACTCACGATCTCATGGCATTGAAGACCGTCCGATTTTCGATGCAACCCGTTCATCAAATTGCGCACATTTTTTGCTAAATTGCTTTTGTGATTTGTTATACTGTAAAGCAATTCTTCCTTGTTTTATTTGCCTTCTTCAGCAATCATTACTCTTTGTTAATGCTTAATGCTGGTATATATATATAATGCTATATGTGTAGTAATAGTAGCCATAGTATTTTTGTTATGGTAGTAATAAGCAATAAGAGTATTGGTGTGAGCACAATGTGAATATGAAAAGCAAATAGTAAAAAGTTTTATTTGAACGAATATTAGTAATGAGTAATGAGAAAAGCTATAGTAATATTGATGTTTTATTATTTATTAGAATTAAAAAAAATTTCCATCTTCAGAATTTTTTAGAATTTAGGAATATTATTACGATTCAGTTTCATTTACTATGATAGAATAATCATTCGGTTAATTTAGATTTGGTTACTTTTTTTTTCAATAATTTCTATTAATTTGTTTGGAAATCAAATTGAATCACTCTTTGTTTCCTTAATGACCAGTATTTGTTATAGTTCATGAGAATAGTAGTGGCAATAATATTGAAAATATTATTGCGAAATGATCTTGTTTATTTTCTGGATTTTTAAGGTGAGTCATGACTATGACTATCGCTGGTTTGCATGAATGAGTATCTGCGAATATGTCTTTATGTATGTGTATATGTTTATGTTTTTCGTAATAAAAACATGAAGTCAGGAAGAAATTGATTTAATATGCGAAGTCTATAATGATTTCTGATGTGCAAAAAATAAACACCGATTTCAATGAGGCATACCCCGTACACATTTAAAATTTTATCGCATGAATGAAGAGCCGTTACTTCCAAGGCTGATTAGGAAGGAATTGATTGGATTTATCCGAACCCGATTGTAGTTGAATAGTGAATAAATAGAAGACTTCCAGTAGCAAGTCATGATATTGAAAGAGTTGATGATGTATCTTGCTGATGTCTTTGTTATAAAAGATGGAAGAGAAGACGATTAGAGCAGATGGGATGATTTTAGAGTTTAACTGCAATGCAGGTGATAGTGGAGACAGGAATATTTGATGATTGTAATATGCAAATTATGAAACTGGGAAGGAAAAGGATATGATGTCCTTGATTCAGTGTGTTGTGTCTCATAGAAGGTAACAATCGTGACACATTAATATAATAGACCAGTTGTTTCAGGAAAATGTTTCACACTCTAAACCGTTTAAACTTTAATTTCTAAGATGAAGTTATCAAATCTTTGTCTTACACATCAATCGATGGCTCAAAGATGTACATTGTTAGTTCTTACACAAATAAATTTGGTGCTTTTATTTTTGCAACGAAGTGCATCATCGGTAAGCTAGTTTTGGAAAATGCATGACAATTATATATTGTTGTGTGTGATGTTGCGTTATGTCTATTTTTGGAAAAGTGTTTGAATAAGAATGATTGTCGTTGAAATTCTCTCTATCCCCCTTCTCTTCCCCACCCTGACACCTCATTTCATGTGCAATTCACGTTCAAGCGATTTGATGGCCAGAAATAAACATTTGCTTATTGTCTCGTTCGTACGACATAACTTTTTATCTCCATGGAAGCATATCCGTAGGATGATGATATGTAATTTCTGGACAATTATGATTTCCTTTTTGTTTTTGCAAAATTCATTTCTATATTTAGCTATAATATAGCATTTGGGAGAGGAAGATAAGTTGAGCAAAGAATAAATCGTAGAACTAGAGATGAGACTAGAGATACGAACAATTTACTAATTTATTTTGTGGAAAACCTGGTTTACAATTTTTTTGTAAACTGTTTGCAGTCATCTTTCTTACCTGTCTCTTTTTTGATTATTTTCTTCATAATCGGAATCTTTTCCTTAAAAATGAAAAAGTTACATGACAGAGAACAATAGTTGACATAATATATATATATATATATATTATGAAATAAGTTAAATTTTCTTTTGAACTTTTTAATTTTTTTCATAATACCATTATGAGTCAACTATTGCTCTCTGTCATGTAACTTTTTCAGAACTTTTTGTTTAACTAAACTTTTGCGGATTTTCTATTTGGTTTTATTTCATTTATTGCTTCTTGTCCATTAATTATATATAGCTTCTATTTCAGAGGCATTTTTCTGATGCTTTTGAAGTAAGTATTGCATAACATTAATTCAGCAAGCAATTTACTGATGGCTAAAGGAAAGAAAATAAAGAAAATGGTTAATTTTAAAAGGATATCTTCCATCATTCCTTTTGGTGGCAACTTTTTCTTATTTCCATAATTTCCTCTCCAACGCTCCGCCGTTCGTTGTTTTAAAGTTCAGTCAAATTTTTGATGAAGTATATATATTTATCGTAAAGTTGGAGATAGATATTTTACTTCAATATATTTTATGAGGAATGTTAATATATGTGGTGAGAGAGAAATATGAAAATATTCACCGGTGCATTGAATATGAACTTTAGATTGAATTGATAGATTACAGATTTTTTAATAGGATTAATGATATGGTTGGAATCTGTCAATTTCATAGTTCAAGAGGTTAGGATTGAAAAGACCTTTGTGGAGAGGGGGAGGAAGGGGTGATACGATTGAAAAGACCTTTTTGCAACTTGCTTTTTTTCTTTTTTTCATTTTCTAACTTTCAAATTCTTACAGCACTTAAATATTTCTCGGAGTTTTAGACTTGATATGCTTTTTCTCCTTCGTAATAAAGAATTATTTTGTCTGTTCCATAATTTGAATGACATGTGCGAATTGACTGGCGAACATACGGACGTTTCAGTAGACGACGAATATACTAAAAACATTTTTCTTTCTGATTCTGTTAGTTGAGCCATTGAGTCGTTTGTACTTCTAAAATAAATCAGGCTTATAAATTTGTGTTTATAGCAGTTTTTTTCAGCGATATTATTTCATTGAAATATAAATCGAATATTTGACGTAAACTTCGTATCTAAATGGTTGCAAGTTACGTGTTTCCACATGGTGCCACATCACCGACTACCGAAGCCACACTTATTTTATCTTCTTCTCCATCGTCTGCTGCTGCAATTGAAAAAACTAAGCAGCGTCAACAGGTTAGTGTTCGTAAAACTTGTTGCTATGGTATTATATATACAAGTAAAACCTCCTATTTCATTATTTACCAATAATCATTGAAACAAGCAGTGTTGTTGCTTTCTTCCTATAGGGTCATACTGAAAGTCCATGCTTATTTATGTTTTTGATATGAATATAGTTGTTGTGTTTGTATGCTTATATGAGTAGTGGAACATGATGAAATACTCGTCAATATTTGTATGTGTATGTATAGATGGTGTATGTGTGTATATATGTGTGTATATGTGCTTGTATATATATGGGTAGTGTATGTGTATGTGTATGTGTGTGTGTGTGTGTGTGTGTGTGTGGTCGTACTATTTCGAAATTTTGTTGAGAAGCATGTCTGATGTGAATTTGATGATGAAATACCCCAAGGGTGAGTGTGCGGATGAGTTTATTGCTTTCCGAAAGATGCAAAGTGACTCTGTGCCATTGATATCTTTTCTGTGATGATGTATGTGAGGAAGAGTGAGTGAGACAGGTTTATAATGCAGATAAATATGTGATTGGGGAAGGAGTTGGAAGGGAAAACGTTTTGATTTCTTTTTAACATGATTTATTTATTTCTCTCTGTACGTTCAAATATTCGCAATCGTATTTATGACGATTTTTAGGTTGTTGTTTTCCACATCTTTTTTATGGTGATGGAAATCGGAATCATTAACTAATTCGATCATTGATTATAAGAGTAATCTTATGATCGTCATAAATACGATTCTGAATATACAAATATTATTTTAAACGAAACGGATATTTAACGAATAAATGAATATATATGTGTGCCCTCATTTCATTCGGCTTGGCATGATTTCTTGGTGATGCTTCTTTTCAATTACTACAACATTTCCTGTAATGTATTTTCCATATGTGTTGTTAATTAAAGAAAGACACTCATCTTCTCATCATGTTAACAACCAAAAAGAATATGAATTTTAGTTTGATTACGAAGTAGGTACATTTCCGCTTATCATTTTATATTCAATCGTATTGTTGTTACTCGAATAGCTTTTGTTTCTGCTTAATTGATTCTCATACTATAAAGCATACATGCTTTAGTAGTTTTTCCTTTTGCGTATTTGAATTAAGTGTTGCAATTTGTTGTACTTTATTGAAATAGAATAGTCTTATTTCGTTTTTCTACGTTTTATGTCGTAATACAAGTGGTAGAAATATGGAAGAGAAATTTTTCTCCTACGTTTTAGTGGGAGTACGTTTATTTATTTTTTTTCTGCTGTTACCGTTACTTATCATCATAAAAAATTTTTCGAAAATATTTGGTAATTTTGTGTGTCACATTTACATGTTGACGTTTAGCAGTGAGCTGCTTGAACTTTAGTCGCGATATGTCAAAACAGAGGTAAAAGTGAATTTGTTTTCGTGGAAAAATAGATGTGTAATATTTTCAGGCAGCAATGCTTGATGCATGGTTATCAATGCATGGCGATAATCTTTACCCTTGTCGAGAAGAGAAAGAACGTTTGGCAAAAGACATGTCGATGACTTATATACAGGTTATTTTTTATCTTAAAAAATTACCATTGTTATTGTTGTTTCTCTTAGTTTTAGGCATTGAACAAGGGCGGTAGCTGATTTGATATTTGTAAATATACAAATTTCTTAGATTGGTATCTGACTGCATAATAAGTTATATTATTGAGTTTACAATTGGTATTTGAAAATCTTTTACCTCTTTCTTCCTCTTAAATTGTTTTATCTATACCTTAAATGGTCTTTTTCATTATTCATGATAAGTATTGAAATAGAGAAAGGCTGCAGACTGCAGTAAAAAATGCTGAACAATAGTTTTCAGCTGTTTTATTTTTTGTTGCTTGTTTTATACATATATGAAATGAAAACAATATCTATTATGATTTGGGTTTTTAAACGGATTGCAGATCGTGTTTGTATCCCAAACATCATGAAACAGATGAATAACGTTTCGTAAAATTATACTTTTAAATTGTGATATTTTTCGAATATACGTTTTCTAATGTGATCTTTGATTCTTAAGTATAGTTTTAGTTTGATTTCGAATTTTTTTCCAGCTTGGCTACATTTGAAATATGAATCATTTACTTCTTTCTGTTCTATATAGTAAGTAAATCGAGCAGTTGCACTTTTAGCAATTAAGGGATACCATCATGCATGTTATTATGGGTATTATTACTGCTATAACTAGTGCAACTTATTGATCATTAGGAGATTGAAAACAAAATTTTGATGTAAAGGTTAATTCTGCTTTCTTATGCCGCATCTTTCCCATACATATTGCCATGCTAGGATATCGAAAGGATGCCGAAGGAGTGAAGTGTTTTGTTTACATATGCAGTATGTGAGACAGTTTTTGCTTGATGTTGTAAATGTGTCTATGCCTTTGTTGTCATTTTGCTGCATTACCCCCTTTTTCTCCACCATCCACTCTCTTTCTTCTCATTTGTTCCAATTTCTTATCGAGTTTCAATGGATTTCAATTTGCTTTGCACGTTTTAGTACTTAAGATATGAAATGGACTAGAACCACTGGACATAATGAATTTCTGACTATATATTATCTCATTTATTGATCCATTTATTTCTTTTCGCTTTCTCTTTTATCGCTGTCATTTGGGGAATGTGTCTACATAGTTTGTGAATGAAAATAGAATGTATTTAATTGGTATTTTTTCTTCATTCCGGAGGTTATCTCTGATATGTATAAGCGAACGACACGAATGGGTTGGTATATAAGAGAGAGTTGGATATTTTTGGCTTGGTAAGAAACAATGAATAGCACAGCTTTACATGGCAAAAATGAAGATTGGAGATATAACTAATAGTTGTTAAGGTCAAGTGTAATTGCTGCTTGCCATATCCAGACTATTTGTTGTCCGGGTATGATTCTCTTCCTAAACGATTATCAATGACAATGCTTTATGAAAGGTAAAGAAGGTATTAAGGTGAGAAGAGTATATGAACACATTGGACTGTGAAGCTTTAAATAATGGTTATTGTTAGCTGCTAAAATTGTTGGGATCTTTTTGGAGTATCATATAGCTAATATAATTGGTAGAGAGGATTCAAAATGTTTATTTGATATGTGGATGTAAACTATGATCTATTCTCATTTGGTGATAATATTGAATAAATAGTTGGGTAAATAGTGCTAGTGCTTGATGGGGGGATACGGTGCAGACAGGAAAGAGTTGTTTTCCAATTGAAGAAGAGAAATGATGAAAATAAAGTAGCTATAATGATGAGTTCATGTAAGCATTCATTAGATTACTTCCTTGACTGTAAGACATCAAATATAAACTTTATTCGGTTAATTGAAATTACTTTTAACGGTTCATCTCTTTCGGCATCGAGCTATTTTCGAATTTATCTGACCTCAACTAATATTTGAGATCATCGTTAATTAGTTGGTTGATGACTCCTTAATGGAAAATGTGAATTCTCATGAGATGACCTTGGTCTGAAATAGAGAAAGAAAAAGGGTGTTAAGTGCGCTTGCCGAGCAGATGCAGATTTGTGTCGTTTTTTCTTTAATTAATAATTTCGATAAATTTCCGATCCTATTTTTTAAAAAGGATTTTGTAACCCTTTTTGATTGACCTATTTGTTGCTTGTTGGTTATTTTGTATCGTAGGAAAGACTCACTTCTCCCTTTGAGAATTGTTACATGCTTGGGTTGCAAATGTAACTATTCAGATCTTACATTATATCACTAAGTGGCAGTGAAATTTGTCCTATTTATAGTTGTTTGAAACATTTCCTAAATATCTTTTGGAGGGTAGAACCGAAATGTTTATCGAAATGTTGTCATTTCTTAAGCATTGATTCAATCGAATCTGCTGCATTTTTGCGTTTATTTCTGATGTCTCCTCTGTTCGGGAACAACTTCTCTTACGTGATTTTTTGATTTTTTTGAACTTATGAATTGTCTTAGTACGAAATTTGACTTCAGTGGAATGAGGTTTCCTGTTAGTTTTGTTAAGTAAGAAAATATTGTTAGCATTGCATTCTTCTTTGCTTTCGTTTTTATTTCAACATTTAGGTGAATCGCTGGTTTGCAAATCGACGTCGCAAGCAAACGAAACGTCGGAAGACGGAAGCTGGGTCACCACGATCACTTACGTTATCATCATTATCATCTGCAGCAAGCAGACACGATGCATTGACTAGGTTATTGGAATCAGAGCAGAGCTCAAATTGGCCATCAAAATCACCACCTGGTTAGTATTTAAGGGATTTCTCAGTATTCATTCCTTGACTCCAGAGAAAATTACGATTGAATATTGAACTGTCCAACATTATTCTCAATCTATCATCTACTATCGTATGTGAAAATAGACTTAATCAGTTTATCCAATTTGGTCGCTGATAACTGGGATTCATGTAATTATCGCATCAATATACTGACATTTTCTGGTGGAAAGTAGTGGTCACAGTTTTCATCAGTTTATCGGATTTAATCAGTTTAATAATAATAAGGTACTGCATGTGAGACTGGAGCTTCAGATTTTCATAATCATATAATGCATTTGAAATGTATGAATATGAGTATACAGTACAGTATTTGGATAATATGGAAGTTCATTATCCATTGAATAGTAGATGGGAACTTTGTTTCTGTCTTTACTTGTGATTAATTTCACTGCAAAATATAAATTGAATTTTCGCCATTGCATAAAATACGAAATATATTCAGTTGAAAAAGTACAAATACACAGTCATTGAATGTTGTACGTATTTACCATGATTTATACTTTCTGGGAAGTGCTAGTAGTGCGATTGGACTGTGTGAGATGTTATTTCCTAGTTTTAGCTTTGAAATTTGACAAGAATTTGTGGATAGGGGTTTTTTGAAGAAAGAGGAAAAGGAGGGAAATTGAGAGAAGTCCTAACAATTCCTTTCAAATTTGATATTAGAAACAGATTACGTTACGTTTAGACGGGTCTGATTAAAAGGATACTATTATTATTATCAATAATCATTTTTTAATACTCTTGCTTTTCTTGATAAGTAATTCGCGTGCTCTTTGCATATATATAAATGATAGTTTCTGTCCACCAGAAGTCATATGGGTATCAATTCTTTTGGATATATTCAGAATAGATTCTCAATTATTTCTTGGTACTAATAGAAAGCTATTGCATATCGTCCTCCAATATTTCATCATCACTGCTGTTGAGTTCCCCAAACTTTTCTTACTATTAGGGTCCTGTATATATTGCGACTGCATGACATTTACGTTTATGACCATATTTGCATAACTTTTCAAGAAATTTAAATGCTAATGCCAAAAGTATTCTATTTTCATCGAAGTACAAGTCACTTTATTTGAAATAGGTGGAGGTAAATCGGTTATTAGTCCTTGATAAGCTTTCAATTAGTGCCTTTTTATATTATCGAACTTCCAAATTAAAAATGAAGTATTCGAATACTATATGTATTTGGGTACGATATGATTATGCATTGTTTTTAAAAGTATTATCTATTTCACTTTCAGGACGACAATGTCTCCACCTCCCCGGTTCGTTATAATCTATTCAATTATTATTCTTTTTATTGGTTCATCCCTAAATTACCTGGGCATACGAATATAGGCTTTCTCCTCTTGTCTTTCATATATCATAGCAACTGGAAAAATGAAATCATTTCGGATTTCAAATAGTCTACTAATGCTTCATAACACTCAGAAGTTTAGTATTCACGTAGAACATTTTTTTACTCATCTAAAGTTGTTTATTTTCATGTATACCGCAAGAGTGGAATTTCTATAGAACTTTGAAGCATACTGAAAATGTATTCTTTCTCTGCATTGTCACATCGGCATCTTTGCTATACTCTCTATTGACTTATTCGATCCCACATTACTTTTAAATTAACACCATTCTAGACGATCATGCAGTCATATATAACAGACGAGGAAAAGAATAAAAAGCAAACCTTACATAAATCATAAAAGAATACGATAAAAGTTTGGTGAAATTGTAGTTTCACTTTTCAGACAAATTTCCTGCCTCGCCCAAAATTGCTTTATGCCTACAATGGACAATACATACCTCATTGATGTCTATTGTAGGTAAAAATCAAGCGGAGAACAATGGGACAATTGCATCATTAATAATTAGGGACGATAAGAGGAGAGATGTGAAAGGGTTGAAAATATTCAACGAATGAAATACGGAAATCATAAATGACAAAAATGAGTAACAGTTTGAAGTGTTTGTAGAATAAAAGAAGTTATTGTCAAATAGTTGTAAAAATGTTAACAAAATGTTTGCATTTCTCTCTCGGTTTCCATTTTCGTAATCATTTACAAAATGATTCACTTTTAGCATATACGTCCAAATAGAATTGATGACCTATGAAAAATGTAAGACTAATTTATAAGCTTTACAAAAAGATAGAACAATTATTATCATGAGAAAGTTTCATTTGAACTACTTAAAAAAAGCAGTAGGTAAGATTGTTGTATCATCAAATTGTTATTAATGAATTTTGTTAACGAGAAGAAAGCCATAAATGTAATGCTGCTAATGCCATTATTTTAACGAGTAGCAAACGAATGTTGCTAATATTTCAACTGAACAAATGCTTATCATCTTTAAAAAGCTGTGCAACAACACACAGGATATAAGCAGGCATTTTTTTTTTTTTAACATAGCAAAACGAGTTAAAGATACCTTGTCAATTTCTAGCAAAAGTACGCTTATAGATGAATGAGTTGGATGAAATAAATTGGCTATCATGAATGAGTTGGATGAAATAATTGGCTATCATGATCGTTTTTTTTTGTCGTAACTCTCTAAGCTTTTACTTCATTAGATTTATAAACAAAATAATAAAATATCAGTAAGTTAGAATTATTTAAAGCAAATATAAAAATAATTGATGATATAATGATGCATATGTATATAGGCATATAAATATCAATAATAACAAGGAAACTAGGAATTGTTTTGAAATAAGAAATGTGAATATAGAAAAAATGAAAGGTAAGGTAAAATAGTGAAGGAAAAGGAATGGGTATAGCAATTTTGCTTTGCTCTTTTCCGTATTTTGCAGTTTAAGTAGGAATAGAGTAAAATTTGAGCTGGCAGCAATAGAAAGGAACGGATGGGAAAAAAAATTTGAAGAACTATATGATCACTACGGAGAAGGAAAAAATTGCAATTTTTTGAATTCTTTCGTTTTTTTTTGCGATGATTTAGCAACGATTTTACAAAGTGATGAGAAAAAAAAACTATACTTTCAAAAATTTCTTTCCTCTCTGATTCATTTGCTTTTGGATCAGTTGTATTTGGTTTTAAATACAGCACCTGATCCTTAAGATAGCAGTGTTTGATTTTTTAAAACCACATAAGCATACTTCGTTTTGCAGAATCTCTCGTCTAGTCGGGTCCTATGAATCGATGGATATCGGAATTTTATAAAATTTGATTTTTTTGTTTTCTTTGAAAATTTGAGTGAAATTGTGTGGAAGAAAAACACTTATAGAGTTTGCAGGAAAAATTGATTTCTAAGGAATGTGTTTTCAGGAAGAATTGATGCTTATAAGACATGGATTAGTTTTTAAAATATTAGAAATTCAATAATGATATTAGGTATACGTAGATATTGAACATTAAGTGTATATTATGATTTATTCTTCTTTTAGATGTGGAAAGTTTTTGATTAATATTTCTGAAATAATAAATGCCATAAGTGAATATTTTCTGAATTTGTCAATGGATACAAAAAAGGAATCTATAATTTCGAATTTCTTCCAAATCTCGAAAATTTCTATTTGTGGTATTTTGTAAATTTTTAATGTTCACTTTTAACTTATAATAAGTTAAATACTCTTTTGAAACTCGTAGGTGAGACTAATTTCAATGCATTGCAAAATTTTCTCGATTTCCATCATACTTTGTTTGGGAATAGCTTTTTACAAGTGATCGATGATTAGCTGTATGTTATTTTGTCAAGTAAGCATTGGAATAATGAATAGCTTATAGAGGAAAAGCTTTAGACTGATATGCTAACAACAGGTAGTATTAACTAACAGCTGTCGTTGATGACGGTAGATTATCTCTCTAAAAAGACCAGATGTTCAATTCTTTTTTTTTTTCCTCTCCCTCTTCCCTCCATCTTTCTTGTCAGGTTAAATGAGGATTCTAGGGATTTTAAGATAGAATTTCAAGATCCAGCCACTTCCCTAAGGGATTTTATGTGATGCAGAAGATAGAAGAAATATCTTTGAATTAGCAGCAGTGTTTAAAGTTTCTTCTGGCTAATTATGTAATGTCGACTAGCTTAGTGCTTAAATTCACAAATATACCAATAAGCCTACGGTTGCAAAATACGACGATATTGATTGGAGTATTAAGGATTGCTCATAAAATTCTCGAGAATTCGAAAGAAGTAAAGGTTATATGATTATGAAATAGCAATAATTCGAAAGTCTGAAAATAGCATGATAAGGTTTCATTTACGGCACTTTGTTCGATCTTGAAACAACCCATCACATAGGAGTGGAATTCAGTATGACAGTTTCTCATTTTCTTTCTTTGTCTCTTCCTCTCTTTCCCCTCAATTCTATCGACGATTGAAATTATCAAATGTTTCCTTTAACTTACAACCAGTATGCTTACCTCATCTTTCGTAGAATGATGGAATTTGAAATTTCAACTTTGGTAAAACGTAAAAGGACAATGAAATTGGAGAAAAAGGAAATTAAAGGAGAGTGAGAAAGAATGGAAAGTGGCAGGGTTGAATGAGTGATGAAACAGATTAAGAAGGAGAGGGAAAGGAGAAGCGTTGTTTGGTGGTGTGTTTGGTAGGAAGTGAGGTTATAAGGTTAAAGGTCAATGAACAATTGTAGAATTGAAAGGGTGGGTAATGAGGTTGAAAGGGGGTAGATAGATGGGAGACAGTGAAAGGTCATCAGTGCTTTGTTGAAGGTATGGTGCGTTGATGGAAATGATAGTAATAATGATGGTCGTTACTTGTTCGAAGGTCCTTCCTGTGTTGATGGCTGTGATGATGAAATTTTGATTATAACTTTCAAATTTCATCCAAAAATTTCGTCCCTCGAAATCGTTCGTATATAGCTGTGAGTATGACAGCTTTCTCATTCTCTCACTCCTCATGATTAGTCGTTATTATTTCAAATAAGAAAATCAACGATGCATAATCGGAATCTGATTTTATTATTCCGTGCAGGAGTACTTGGGATATGTGTGTGTTCCAGTTTATTTATTATTAGAAAGAATAAATGATTGAAATTAATTTAGAAAGTTTTCTTGTGCCTATTAAATTACTAAATCAAAAGCCATTGAACGATGGCTTTATTTATCAGTGATAAATAAACTTTTGACAGCTCTGATCTTTGACTATTTAATATAACATGAAATAGATAACTGTTAAGTGTTATAAAGAAATATTCATTAAACCATTCAATTAATTAAGGTTTTCGCTTTTTATTTTTCACTTAGGTTTATTTTCTCAACCATCCTATTTATCTATCCAATTTGTATTTTGATTCAGCTATAGCTGCCATTGAGATTGCTAAGAAGGAAGAGGAAGAGATAATACAATGGAATAGAAAAACTCTCATCTTTTATTTTCTCCGTTTTGAAATATTTAAGGAAGCCGTGGATGGTACGCTTTATATAAACACATTGTTAGCTATTATTATGCCCCGATATATAGACAACACATAAGCAATAAGCACTTAATAACCTTCTTGATAGCCTACTCGATAAGTTTAATGATTATGTCTAGCTAGAAAAAAAAGTTTCTGCTGCTTAATTTTTCGTATTATCCATTAGTAAAGTTAGTGACTGAATTTGACGTTAATCATCCTGTTTCGGTTTTTTTTTCCATTTAGCAAAATAATTTAGTCTTCTCTTAAATTTCATTTATTTCGAGAATGTCACCGTGTAAGCAATTTCAAACATGCGTTTTTCACTTCTTCATCATGTTCATTTGAGAGAATCGATATGAAGCAAAATCTCTGCTAGAATTAGACGCCTCCCATTTCTCGAGACAAAAAGGATTGAGTTGAGTCGGGGGGAAGAACTGGAGTGGAATGGTGTGGTAGAGTGACTTCCGTCTATTTCATTCGGTACGCTTTTTTTTACCAGCCCCTCTATAACACATCAAATAATTTTCTTCGATTACCTCCATCTCCTTTCGTCTCTGCTGCTTTCTTCGTATGGTGACGGCTATCAACGTCCTTGAGTGGTCAATGTACGCTCTTTTTCATGTCAAATAAGGAAAAGACGAGTGGAAGGAAGAATAGATCGATCTAGACGAGTTTGCTTATTTTTATTTAATTTATCCTTTCCCTCTTTTCTCTTTCCTTCAATTTTCTCCATTTGAAAAATTTTTGTTTGTCCATTATATTATTAAATAGTTATTATATATCATAGGCGACAGCGTATATCATTAAATTTTAGTCGATTTATTCGTTTTTCACTTTTTAAGAAGAAGAGGTGTTTAGTTAGAACTGGTTATCATTATTTGTAGAATTGGTTGAAATGACAACATCTACGTTTCATTAGACGTTTTATCAGTTGTGTGTTGTTTTTCTTCTTTTTCTCTTGATTGAATAAAGTGCTGTATTACGGAAGTAGAGAGGGAATGAGAAAGGATTTGGCTCGAAATATATAATGGATACTAAAAAAAGAAAATTTTGTTTACACAATAATGATTAATGTGAAGGGATAATTGTTAGTGAGATTGTTGGGTTGCTAATGAATTTTGTTAGAGAGGGTCGTTGACAGCAGCAACAAACAATTAGACTTAATAAAATATACCTGTTTTCTTTTTTGTTTCTTTAATTTCTTTCGTATTCGTTTTATGACATCTGAATAACTTTGACAACAGATAGATTGCAGTTGAAGTGCTTCCTAGAAGATATTCGATAACAAATTTAGCTTTACTGTAAAAATAAATCCTTTGTATTGTAAAATATGACGTATAGCAATTGAGAATGCAAGTAGCAAAACTAGAATTTTGCTTAGAAATGAATATATATATATATATGGGAAAAGATTCGTTTATCTTTCCGTTTATTTTTTCTTTTGCCAAAGAATAATCGGATCGAAAAGTCGGTGAAGTTTGTTGATCGAATGCATAATTCTGTTAGGTTGTGTAATCCTTCAGCAGTGCGTTTTTGGAGCTGTTAAATTGTTGTTTTCTTTGTCCATTCTATAAATAAAATGATTTTGAAGACGAATTGAAGTATAAATTAGTAATTCGTTTCTAGGATTATCATGTGCTTCTTATGCCAGCACAAAATACATCAGCTATTCATTTTGCAAATTGTATAATCATTCTCGCAAGTACCTTTCTTATAATTCCATTTCAAGTATTTCTTTTCAATGAAGATATGCTGCATATTACGTGACCATTGTGATATTCTTATTTCACTTCTTTATTCCTGATTTGATGGACTCTTAAGTTATTTGTATTTATTCAATTTTCAATTCCTTTAGAAATAATAATTAGGAAGATTTTTTTTTTATTAATGCAATTAATTATATGCCCGGTATGTCTCGAAACAATTGCAGTAGCTAAGTTACATATGTTTTTAAGTTTACCCGGAAGCTTGATATTTAGGATTGAATTTTCGTTACGAGATTATTAGTTTGTTTCAGAATCATTTGTATACGCATGTTTGTTACTTCATGATAACACAAAATTCATTGGCAAATGTTTTTCGGACTTTGTTCATTGAGCTTCCATTCAAAGGGAAGTTTGAGGCGGTACTTTTTGTATGATTTCAACGAGATTGTAAGGATACATAGATTTTTTTTTGGGTAATATGGGAAATATGGTATGAATATTTTAATTTCATTAACTAAAATCTAGTTTGTTGAAGACATTACCGCACAATCAAGTTTTTTCTAAAATACTTCATTGTTGTTGAGCAAATTTGTCGCAAGATGGTATTTTGGGTAGTATTCTTTTCTGGCAGAAATTTTTGATTCTTACCGTTAATTACTAATGCTGAGTGAAGGAGGAAGTCTTTTGTGAATCCAATTGATCTGATTGTAGGTGTTATTAGTAAAAACTTTAATAGTTTTTTCACAAACGAGATCTAAATTGCCGCTTGATTTTTTGAACATACCTTTCTTGCTCGAATTACTGTCTTCGTGGAAAATAATGGATAAATAGAGAGTCATTATAAGTAAAAAAAGTTGAAAAAAGAAGCCGTTTTCACTTTCCCGATGTCGTTTATTAGCCTTTTGTAAATACTGCTATCACTGTATTGATTGAAAATGCCAAGAACTTTGTTTTCATCTTTGTAGAAATTTTATGGATGTTCGTATTGTGTGTGAATGCTGCCGTATGAGTGCTGTATGAATTTTTCCTTCACGTTTTCTATTAGTGTTTATTAAATTCCATCTGAATTACTGAGAAAATATATATGATACTCTTGAGAATGGATGATAGCCAGACAACAGTTTTGTATATTATGCTAATTTGTTGTTATTTGGTTAAACCTATGAATATTTGTTTTGTAGTTGGCAGCTGTGACATAAATAATAGAAATTGTTTTTAGAATACTTTTGACAATCTGGATTTTCATCTTTGAGCCAGGGATAGGTTTTCCATCGCTGCTTCCTTTCTCTTTGTTTCCTCCTTCTTTATGAGCTTTTCCTTTGTTGTTAAAACGGAAATTTCGCAAGTATTGCACTTCATGAAAAATTGAAAATGTTTGAATGAAAGCAGGTATTGGGAATATTTATATTTTAAACTAATGACTACTATATATATATATTTAGAATTCTTATTATGATTCCTTTGCACAATTTACTAAACAGAGTGAAATGCATTTATTTGATTATTTATCTAGTGTAATCTGTGGGGAAATAGTTGAGATAAGAGACATATTTCCAAAGGAAGTGAATAGGATGGAAAGATTGTAAAGAGATTTTGATTAAATGGATATCGTATCTCAGTAAGAATTTTGATATTGTCATGATAGTCGATCTAATAATGGAAAAAAGCACCACATTATGTGTTGATTTTTTTAAAGACTGTATGGATCGTGCGTACAATTATTCAGTTGGATTGAATTCATTTTACATTATAAAACTTAATTATATTAATTTTTTATAAAATTAAATTATATGATAAATTTAATTTGAAATAGTTCAATCGATTATTTTACCATCTCTTTTCTCTAACTCGTTTTTCATTTTGTATTTGTGATGTATTCCATTTTAGATGAATGAGTTTGTGCGTTTTTTTGACGAGAGTGATTAGATTATCGCTCATTTATTTTTGGTTTTTCATAAAAATTTCTGGATAAAAGATGAAGAAAGGAATAAGAAAGACGAAAAGACTTACTGGAGGATGTTTGCTTGTTCAATTTTTCGTGGAACTGTGCGTCAGCTGGGAAAGAGAGAAAAGATGAGCAAGTTGATGACATGTAGTTTGTGTTTTTAGGTTTGCAGGAAAGAGACGTGAAACTTGAGCGAATAGGATGTTAATTGATTTTTTTTTCAATTTGTGTTTGTGAATGCTGGCGAAATGGCTTTATATTATTGACATATCATTGGAATTATTAGACGATATCGCGGTGATTCAAAATTATTGTGTTGAATTTTTTCGAACAGAAAGCGGATGAAAATCGTTGATCTTTGATCGTGATGGGTAAAGTAGCTTTACTTGATATAGATTGTTAATTTCAACAGTAATTATTGCTAGAGAACGAAGGCTTCAATTGATCTTATCAGTGAAGCATGTAAAGACTGATTAAGATGATCTTGATAATCTTCTAGTCTTTGGCAATTTGAATTGTTTCTTTTGTTCCATATTGGAAGAAATGTGGATGCTGAAAAGCTTAGCTTCGTGGTTCTGTTTTTTCTTTTAGTTAATTCAGAAACTTTGGGAGCATTAAAAGGATATGCTAAGCTTACTGTATTCTAAATTGATGTGTATGTATTTTTATATTGCTAGAAATGCCTTTGCTAGATAAAGCTACTCTATCCAGTATTCTCTTGTAACATCTTATGAAATGTATAATTTAAAAAGTTTCTAGGAACCTTGGGATTATTGATGGAAAGGATGTGTATTGTTAATAGACATGATATGTGATCCTTCTAGATAATTCCTTGGCAGCAGGTGTCCATTTTATTAATACAAATTGTCAGTTGCTTCGTCTGCATCTTTGCTTGTCATGTAACGTAATTCATTGATAATAGATGAACCAACGAAAGATAATGAATCTAATGTTGATTGTTTTAGTAATTTAATAAAACCTGTGATTTAGGTAGCTAACTCTATTTATCACTCAAATTTCTCTTTGTTTGAGATATTTTATAAAAAATTGGAGTACACTTGATGTATCTTCTTTGTGTATTAGGAGGAGAAAGATTTGTAAGAGTTAGTAATTACAGGAAATTGTTCAACTTCCTTTCTTGAAATTATTTTTATGTGGCCTTGAAATTTCTGAAAAAGATTACAGAAGGGATTTTCCCATTTTGAAATATTTCCTTTTTATACCGCTACGAAATTTTATGCGAAAGATGTAGAAGGGATGTATGTTGAGCTTACTATGTATCCTTAAAGTAGAATAATAGCTTTCGTAAAATAAAAGCTTACTTTAGTTCCTGAATCAGAAAACTAGTCTAGGAAGAATTAAGAAATTGTGGAAGAGATTCATGTAAGGCAAATAGAGGAAACTGAATTTAGCTCATTTATTGAGTAGCATGAGATTTTTTGAAAAGTAGAAATGGAAATAGTAACTACGGTTTTTGGATTTGCTAGCAGTAAGGTTAGGATCTGATTCGAAAAAGGAACATTTTCAAAAACAAAACGAAAAAGTAAGAAAAAAGGGTGGTGAGAAAAGGAAATGTACATCAAAGTAAAAGGAGAGGAATAATAGTGATAGGGACATATTTTTGAATAATGCGCATACATTTACTGTTCCTTGCTATTTCATTCAAGTATTGTGGTAATTACCATAACCGCCCGAAAGCTTTGAGGAAAAATTCGAATTTTGGATGAACATTACACCTAAAACCGTTTATGAGAACTGGTTTCAGACTACCATTATTTTTTTTAATGGGTTATTCAGTTCTGTAGAAGAGATTGATTATAGATTACTGGGAGAACTTTGAAATCTTGTGCTTGTTCTACTCCAGTTTTTCAGTTTTTTAGACGACACATCCATGTAATGTCGCTAAGTAGACAAATTGTACGATATTTAGGATATAATGTTTTTGAATTTATCATTTAAATTAGTTATACCGCTTACGTCAAGCATGGTCCATATCTAGGTTCCAAGTTCTGTTTAACATTTGCACAGAGGATTGAATTAGAGTTTAAATTGTAGATATTATTACTCGTAGGATAAGTAGATTGCAGCGAGAATTGTACCTGAATTTTTGTGTGATTTTTTCCATTACTATTGTCATCTTGATTTTGCTTTGATTATTTTTTGGGGGATGTTCATATCATCGTCACTTCGCAGCAAACATCATTTCCGCTTTATTATTTTCAATGATCAATATTTGGTGACACGCAAGTGTCTAGTTGGCAATTAATAGAAGTAATCCAAGTTGTATTTGGAGATATGAATTGGTATATTCAAGCCTATGATTTATCTATCATGATCAGAGTTCTCTTAGCCGAACATTTTTAAATATATAAATACAATATGATTATGAATGTTGTTGTTTGATGATTAATGTGGAATTTAAATTCATTTTGAAGATTTATGAAATATAGCAATGATATTTCGTTTTCTATATATTTTAGGTTCTGTCGAAGTCGAACAAAAAAAAGAAATGGTGGTACATGCGGCACATTCTGATTTGTGTAAGACAGATGTTGAAACGTTGAAAGATGAATTGCGCCGTCGGAATATGCCGTCTGCACACATATTGAATACCACTTATCAGCAGGTACGAAATTTTTATTCTACACTGGTTTTGTTCTTCCCTTTTTTGCTTTTCTCGACTGTAATGAAAATTAGAATGGTCGCTGTAGTATCTGATAGCATTAACGAAAACAGGATCCTAGTAGTTCAGTAAATGTTTACCAAGCTGATGGTTCTGGTGAAGGCGGTCATCTTGTAATTAGTTAATAATAGTAATAGTTTGCAATTCATGCTTGTTTTGATTTTCGTGCTGAATAAAGCCATGATAGTTTTGCGATATGAAGATTTCCTTAATTTTTATTCCCTTGTTCAGGTTCCCGATGTTAACCGATCATTGACCTCACCATGTTCACCTCCCGATCAGCGTTCACCTCAGTCAACGCTTGATAATAAGCTACTCCCAACTCCACCTGCCTATACACCCTCTCCGTTAAGCACTGTGGCAGCAGCAGCTGCAGCCGGAAATTTTCCGGCAGCGATTGCTGCTTTAGCTGCTACACAAACTGCAAATCCATTTCTTCTTGCTGCTGCATTAGGATTACAACAGCCACAAAATGCATCTTCGACACTTCCATGGATCAGTAATGCACAGTCATTCACAGCGATGTTGCCTTATTTTCAGCATTTGCAGGCACAAGTGCAACAGCAAGCACAAGCACAGGTAAATGTGATGACAGTAAATAAACCAATAATTGTTCTGTTTCATTTAACCTGCAATCTTATTGTATCAATCCTTCAAATTCATGTTATATGTTTTTTATCATTTCAGGTTGCATTAGCGCAGCAGATAGCAGCACAACAAGCTGCAAATCTGCACCAACAATTCAAAACGGTCGCAGCAGCTGCAGCTGCTGCTCATACTTCACTATTATCCCAACAACAGCAGCAACATCAGCAACAAACTCAGCTGCATTCACAGTGGTTGTCTCCTCCACCGTCTGTTCCTCCTCAAATTTCTGCCACAAAACAAACAACGACCTGTCCGTCACCATTACTTCCATCAGGTGCTGAATTAACGTCTTCACTATTAGAGTTTACCGAATTGAGTCCACGACTTCATCCTGAACCACAGCCACCCTCACCTCCAGCATCATCCAGTTCATCGTTGTACAATGATGAAAAACAGCAACAGCTGCAGCAGCAACAGTTTCTGTTCGATGAAGATCTTATGATCGATTCATTGATGGAGGAGCGAAAAGATTTATCTGAGAAAGAAAGCATCGCTGTCGCTGTTTTAGCCGGTATGGCTGCATGTCAACGATAGACAGATGGAATTATGTTTTCTGCTTCAGTTTGTTATTATTTTAACCATACATCATTTAATGAGGATATAATGGCCACGAATCATTAGCATTTTTAAGTATTAAAAAATTGTGAACATAGATATGCTTGGTTACTTTTGTCATCGTGTAATCATGAGAATAAGTATTTCTCAATTTCAATTTCCCCGATCACTCTAAGTTTTTAAATTTGAATTGCATTATTGGATTTTGGCCCTGTTAATTCGAATTGTTTTTTTTTTCCACTATGAAAGATATTTGTAATTGTACGCATTCATCACTACTAATTACTCTTCATGTTAGATTGTGTATATAAAATTAAACTTTAAAAAATTAAAATGTATATAAAATAAAATTAAACAGGAAGTGCTATGCGATGAAAGTAAGTGAGAATGATGATGATGATGATGATTGATGATAGTGTATTTTTTTAACATTATAAAATGCACAACATTTTTTATTGTGTCTACCTTAGTTGTATTTTGATGTCTTACCGAATTGATCTTTAATATCGAAAAACGGTTTCATATTATATTTTACAGATATGTTTTGCATCCTGTTTTACTTTTTGAATAATGACTTCTTCTTTTGTTTCTCATAATTTTCTTTTTCTTTTTTCCGTCTTATTTTTGCTTCGTTAAATGCTTTGCATTAAATGCTTGAAAAAAAAAAATGGTGCGCAAACGGCAGCGATCACTGTACATAGAATTTAGCCGTTTCATGCAGGTTTCGGGTTTTTGCTTATTCTTTTTCGTTTTCTGTTTTTATTAATCCATTCAATTTGCATTCACATCCAAAATTGCATAGTGATGGGGGTGGAATATTAGGGATTAGTAGCGAGTGGAGAGGGAGAGGAATTAAATTTTAAAAAAATCTGGCAAAATTTTCATATACATTGAATAATGGATATGTTGGGATATGAACGTTTTAAATTACCGTTGCGTAGGTAGATTATCTCATTGGATAAAATAATAAGTAGGTTAAGTTTTTAATTTTTTAATATTTTGATCTGGTTGTGTTATAAAATGATTTAAAGAGTTTTCTCGTCTTCAGTAGCTTAAGAATTAAGGAAAAGGAGATTATTGGTATAGATATCATGCCATTATATTGTCTGATATATGTAGAAAATTGTCATTGTCACTTTTAACAACAACAACAACAACAACAACAAAAAAAACGGATGTTTAAATATTTGAAAATTTTCAATAAGAAATTTCATGCGAATGTAATGAATTGCACAAAGGTTGTAAAAGAGAGGGGAGGAAAGAAATGGAGCAAATACAACAACGATGAGAGAGAATTTTCATCATGAAAAAGTAAAGAACATGATAACAAAATACAGAAATTATTTTCTTCTATTTGTTGTTTGATGTTTCCTTCTTTTTCATTTAGTAAATTCATATTTCGGATGTGGAAAGGAAAAGTTGTGAATTTGTTGTAATGATGTTGATGATGTTGATGATAATAATGATGATGATGATGGTGGTGATGATGATAATGATGATTTCACAATTGTGAATTTATTTTTGTTGTGTTCAATACGGTGTTTCGAATTTCTCCTATTTGCGGAGTTTTTTTTAATCTTCTTTCAAAAACTTTTAAAACTGTTGAATTTACCTTTGCTCTTCTTTATTATGTGAAACATAAATTTTGAAAGTACGCTACATTGTTATGTACAGAATATATATATAACATACATATAAATTATGTAAGAAGCAAGAAGAGATGACATCAAAATGAAGTACGATTATCATCTTAATAAACATATTTATGAATGAAGAAAGATATTTATGAAGAAAGTTCACCCGCTGTTTTACGTGTGTAGGTGGGAAGATTCATGTGCTACATCACGTACGAAAATAGTAGTAGTATAGTTGATACTTGTGAATGTTGGAGAAAAAAATGATGAATGGATTAATTTGTGATGAGAGGGAATTTTTGTTGAAATCTTTGATTTGTAGTATTTTTCTTTGTTTTGGTCTAATTTACAACATTCCCAATAGGTTTTTAAAATGGATCGATCGTGTGGCAGTGAACATTTTAATTCTATCCTAACCTATTCCATTTTGTTTCATTGAATAAAGATAACAGCTCGTTTGATATGTTTGTACAATTGTGTGTAAGTGAAGTTGGGTGTTGATCAGAAGTGATAATACATCATCATAATGAAAAAGAATTTTATAGGTGAGAAAAAAGGGTAAGAGATTGTTTCAAGAGTATATATATCTATGTGCATGGTGTAATATGAATCAAAAACGATATCGGAGGAAAGTAGCATCAGAATTTTACTTACTTAAATCTGCGGCAGTAATAATAATTTCCGGATGTCGTTTTTTTTTTTACCGGATAATGTAATCACTTTCAACAGCGTCGGTAGTTGTAATCTAATGTTAGATTGATGAATTTGAATTAATCGATAATCATCGATATGCTCAATTTTGTCCTATTTTTTATATCGATGATTATTGATTGATTCAAAATACTTCTGAATTAATCAATAATCATCGATAGAAAAATCGGATAAAATTGAGATTATTGATAATAGCTTGCTGATAATGGAAGAGATATGTGTTGGAAAATTATCAGATAAATTATTAATAAAAGAATTTTGTAGAGAGAATGCGAAAGTTAAGTTAACGACTATATAGAGAATTCATAGTGGATGAAAGCATCGTAATATTTTTGATAATTTTTAGAATATTCGATAGCATTTCAAGAGGTCATCATAAGTCATATGCAATAGATAATACCAGGTGAAATATCGGAAACTAATAACGATCATTACGATGATGATGATGATAGCGAAAATAGCAAGAAACAAGTTAATCCTATTGAATAAAATAATGGAGAAATAAGGTATGGTATGTTTTTTTTTGTTCAATAAAAGAAACAACAATTAACATTTACTTAATTTTACCTGTGAAGGAAATGAAATGTGAATTAAAATAATGATAAATTAATTATTAAGTTATAATTAATTATCAAGTTATAATTAAGTTATATCATGTAAGATTAAGTTATATCATGTAAATTAAGTTATATCATTATTAAGTTATATCATGTAAATTAGGAAATTCATTATAATAAATCATCATTATTGATAAGATATGCTTTGGAAAATTTTTTCATTGTTGCATAAAATAAGAATTAAAAATTTCTAATTTGCATAATTAATTATTGTGTGATAAACTATATTCCATATCACATTGTATTTTCATAATAAATTTTAAAAAATTTCACAAATATTTGTTGGTATAATTTCTGAAATTATTATATTAAATTGTTTATAAACAATTTACAATGCACAATATATTATACAATATATTTATTACACAGGTACTATTTTAATTATATTCAGGTGCTATTTCAATTAGATGATACCATAGAGGTGTATTATTTCAATTAGAAGAAATTAAATTTTAAAAAGTTTAAATGATTTAGCTCTTTCCATTTCTTTTTTTAAAAAGACAATTTAACGATACAAATTTAACGTTTGTAATTATGTATGAAAATTTATTGCAGAAATTGGAATTTAAATGAAGCGTAATTAACAGTGATGGAGTTAATGAGAAATTGAAGACGGGAACGTTAATGATTCATTTGGTTATGATATAATAAGGCTTACTGAAACGACAAGCAATCTGAAATTTGAAAACAGAATTTATTTAATATACATTATATTTATTATACAGGTACTATTTTAATTGATAATTTTATCATTCCTGAATATAATATTTTTCTATCATTCCTGAATATAATTCTATCATTCCTGAATATAATATTCAGGTACTATTTCAATTCGACGATACTATAGAGGTGTATTATTTCAATTAGAAGAATGATAGGATTAAATTGGGAATAAATGCAATGATATCATCATTAGAACAATATCAATCGTGATATCATCATAATTCGAAACAATATCAATCGTTTCAAAAATAAAAATCTACAGCTTATTATTGAGATGATACTTAAATCAAAATGTTTTGTTAAATCTTACTAGTAAATCGTTATCTATATCGTTTCTCTGATTAATATGGATAAGATCGACATTATCATCGCTTGCTATCTTATTATTTCGATATCTTTCAGCTATTATCAACTCTCTTGCTATATCATGATATGATCAAATCTTATGGAAAAGAATTATGAACAAAAAAAAAATTAAATTATTTATGATTTATGAATTTGAATTTGATTTAAAAAAAATTAAATTATCAAATTTTTATGACATTTTAAAATTCCGTTATGAAAATTACATTTCCATATTAACAGTGAATTATCATATTCTCTTAGAAAATATATTCCTAATGTTTGAAAGAAAATTTTGTTATATTTCTTACTAATTCAACATTTCAGTCATCTAAGATTATTTTCATCATCATTCGTTAAAATCATCCGTATCGCCTAAATATTTTTCGATCATATATTTTTTGTTTTCTTTCATCGAAATGATTTTAAATGAAATATCACATTTTCATATTTATCGAATTAATTTGAATTAATTTTCCATAAGGAAAATTTTTCGATTTATATATGAAAATGTTTTTATGTAATATTGTGCATTTTAATATAATCAAATATGAAATGTTCATTTCATATTCGTTTCATATCATTTCATATCATATTTATCATTTCATATCATTTCATAACATTTCATATTTATCATACATTTATATTTCATCTCATTTATCACTTAAGTCAAAAATCTTTCTCAAACTTATAGCTTATTTAAATTTATCTATTAAAGAGAGAAAAGAGAAAAATGTGAGAAAGAAGGATGAAATTTTAATTTAATTAATTCTCATTCAAATTATCTAAATAAAAATTTGTTAATTTTACATATTCATCGTGATTTAAATTTTTTGCTTATCTTAAACATAATTAATTTAATTTTCTTAAACAAAACACACTATTCGATGAGCAAAATTCATTATCATTAAATTGTATAATTATCATTATTAATATCATCAATTATTATTATTAAATTATCATTAAACTATATTTTAAAATTTTTAAAATACAACAATTTTACTATCAATTATAAATGAAAGGAAGAGTTTGTAATTTTGTATCAATTAATTAATGCAAATGATTAATTTACATTTTTTAATGAAAAGAGAATAGAAAAGAAATTCTAAAACAATACACACTATTCGATGTGTAAAATTTATTATCATTAAATTGTGTAGCTATATTTTGAAATTTTTAAAATACAACAATTTTACTAACAATTATGAATAAAATGAATAAATGAATGAAAGGAAGAGTTTATAATTTTGTATTAATTAATTAATACAAATGATTAATTTACATTTTTTAATGAAAAGGAATAGAAAAGAAGAGAAGAAGAAGAAAGAAAAGATTCTATTATAAAACAATGAATGTTTAAAAGAAGATATTGTGAAAAGATAAAATATAAGTGAATAATGTGAACATAAATTCAATTTGACGAATGAAACAGATGTCGCTTTTTTTACATTTAAATTATTCATTTGAAAAAATATACCAAATTTAATTTTAATATTTTTCTACGACCTAAAAATAAAGGGTTATCCAATATCATACATGTTATAAAGGCAATATGTAAATTATATAATACTATACTAAATTTAATTTTTAATATTTTTATATGACCTAAAAAATAACGGGCTATCCAATATCATGCATATATTATAAAAGTAATATGTAAATTATATAATACTATACTGAATTTAATTTTTAATATCTTTATATGACCTAAAAATTAAAGGGTTATCCAATATCATACATGTTATAAAGGCAATATGTAAATTATATAATACTATACTGAATTTAATTTTTAATATTTTTATATGACCTAAAAAATAACGGGCTATCCAATATCATGCATATATTATAAAAGTAATATGTAAATTATATAATACTATACTAAATTTAATTTTTAATATTTTTATATGACCTAAAAATTAAAGGGTTATCCAATATCATACATGTTATAAAGGCAATATGTAAATTATATAATACTATACTAAATTTAATTTTTAATATTTTTATATGACCTAAAAATTAAAGGGTTATCCAATATCATTTTTATCTTATAAAAAAATAATATATAAATTATATAATAGATATATTATATATCTAACATAGTAATAATTTTCAACGAAAAATTATTGGAAATCAATTTTTTCCACTTTTTTTGTTTATTTGAAAGAAGCATTTCATCCATTTCATCCATTCATTCATCCATTTCATCATTTATTTTAGTGCAAGGTTTGAAAAATTTTTGTTATTATTTCTATATTTTACACTTTTTTCTTTTTTCGTCCATTTTCCGTAAAATTTTTGATAAGTCACAATTATCACAAGAAATTATCAGCGAAGGAATTATTTGATAGTTTTAAATTTTTCTAAATTTATCTTAAATTGAATTTTATATGATTTAAAATACTTCGTGGTAATGACGATCGTATTTACGGTAAATCGTAATTATTCGTGATAATTACGATAAATCGTATTGACGATAAATATCGTAATTATCACAAAAAAGTTATCAGTAAATGAATTAATTGATAGTTTTTAATTTTTTAATTTTATCTTAAATTGAACTTTATATGTTTTAAAATACGCTTCGTTAAATTATGAGAAATCGTAATTATCACGAAAAATTATCAGTAAAAGAATTAATTGATAGTTTTTATCCTAACCTAAGCTTTGTTAAATTATGATAAATTGTAATTATCACGAAAAATTATCAGTAAAAGAATTAATTGATAGTTTTTAATTTTTTGTTTTTCTTTTGTTTAATTGAAATAATTTCTGCGATTATTATCTTATCTTTTCTTTGATATTATCCAAACAAATTATCATCCTTTTATCATTCGAAAAATTTTTGAATAAAGTTTTATGAGTGGTAAATTTAATTATGCTTAATTAAAATCATTTCTATTTCTTAAATATTATAATTATAATAGTGTATGCTAAAAATTATCACAATTAATTATCACAATATATTACAATAAGATGTATCCCTTTTATTGGGATCATTCTTCTTTTTCTTCTCAATTTATCTAATCGGATCTCATCATATCATAATGAATATTCAAGGTCAAAGAATGATGGATAGATGGATATCGGCTAATCCATTTTATCGGGAATATCGAGAGCTAATCTCCTAAATGAATATTGAATTATTCTTAAGTGTGAATATATTCTATTTTCGTTTTACCATACCAATCTTATCCTCACCATTATCAATTATCATTCTTCATCATCGTTGTATTTTCTCATATCTTTAAGCAATATTTACATTTCAGTAAATTATTTTCTCTCTTACACACTCTCTCTCTCCCTTTATTTCTTTCTTACTTTTTATTAATTTGCAAATTTTTTCATATCCTATTTATGCTTCAAAATTTATTCATATTAATTTCTTTTTTCAATTCTCATTTATAATTAATAAATTACCTTTTATTTATTAATTTTATTTCATTTTTGTTTCTTTCTTTTTCCCTCCTTCTTTCTTTCTCCCTCATTTTCTCCCTCTCCTTCTTTTTCTTAACTATGCTTCTTTTTTCCTCTTTGAAAATATGTGAATAAATTATTCTTTTAGTTATAATAATGCTAGAAACAGAAAAGGAAAAAGAATTGAAACGTAGATCCGTAAAGCATTCATGATGCTTTTTTCATGAATGCATGGATCTGAATAGCATTCATGCAAGATCTAAATAGCATTCATGTAAGATCTAAATAGCATTCATGAAGATCCGAATAGCATTCATGCAAGATCCGAATAGCATTCATGCAAAATCTAAATATCATTCATGCAAGATCTAAATAGCATTCATGCAAGATCTAAATAGCATTCATGCAAGATCTAAATAGCATTCATGCAAGATCCGAATAGCATTCGTGCAAAATCTAAATAACATTCATGCAAGATCCGAATAGCATTCATGCAAGATCCGAATAGCATTCATGCAAGATCTAAAAAGCATTTTTCTGTTCATCATTTGCAATAAATGTGGAAAAAAATCCCTAATGACATAGCCATTACCACCTCTTTTTATTTCTCCTATAATATTGTTTAGTCCCCCGAGATTTCTCAATTATTCATTCTTAATTCTTCTTCCCGAGATTTCTTAATTGTTCAACCTTAAATTCTTTTCTTCGAGATTTTCCAATTATTCAATTTTAATTCTTCTCTTCGAGATTTCTCAATTCTTCAATCTTAATTCTTCTCTTTGAGATTTCTCAATTGTTCAAGCTTAATTCTTCTTCCCGAGATTTCTCAATTATTTAACCTTAACTGTTCTCGTCGAGATTTTCCAATTATTCAATCTTAATTCTTCTCTTTGAGATTTCTCAATTGTTCATTTTTGATGCATCTCTTTTCGTTGAAATTTGGAAACATATTATTTTCTTTTGTTTTATAAAATGAAATGTTTTTGTTCAGCCGAATGAACTGAAATAGTATTGGTTGAAAAAGGATGAAAGAAGTTTTAAAAAAAGAATGCTTTTTAGTAGAACTATTGAAATGTAATCATACTTACATACATATTTTCAACATTATTCTCTCTCTCTCTCTTTCTCTCTGTCTCTTATTTAGCATTCATTCCCTGAAGGCTTAAAAATTCATTGAAATAAAGCTGCTCCTAAATGCTATAATAAAATGTGCAATGCAATAATGCCACCTAAGGGATTGTTTATTTCTGAAACAATATTCTGGTTTTTGTTTCAAAAAGAAAACAAAATTGCTATTTCAAAATAAACAAAACGATGAAATATGGGAAAGAATAATTTTTATCTTGCAAATATAACAATCATTATAAAATGATGATATTTATTGATCGTAAAAAAGTGAAATGAGAAATACGAAAATAATCACTATCATTAGAATCTTATCACTATTATTATTATTATTATTATTATTATTATTATTAATTATTATTATTATCGTTATTGTTATTAATTATTATATGTTATTTGTTATTTATTTTTGTCATTTATCATTTATTATATATTATTATTTATTACTTATTATTGTTAATAATTATCATTATTGCTAATTATTATTACTATTTATTATTATTATTTTTCATTGTTGTTATTATTTATGATTATTAACTATTATTATTATTCATCATTATTGTTATTATTAATCTCTATTATTCTTAATCACTATTATTAATAGTCATTGTTATTGCTAATTAACTGTTATTAATTGTTATCAATTATTATTATTGAATTATTATCATTATAAATCATTATTATTGCTATTATTATTAATTTTTACTATTGCTAATTATTAAAGTTAGCTATCAGTATTATTTTAAAGGTAGTTATTTTTCAGCTAGTAATTGCAAGACTCGCTTTCAAAATATTTCTTCAATTTTTCGCCAGGCTGCTGAAATTTTGAAACAATTGAGCGGAATTTATCATAGTTTGCGGGAAGATACCAAATTTTCTTCAGTTAATAGTAGTTCTTTCAAGGAATGAATGAAAATTTGAATCACAAGTTCATGTAATATTTTTGATATATTACTGTTTCTTTTTTCACCTGAAGTAATTTTAAAATACGAAATCTTCCGGAACAATGGATTTTCATCTTTATTTCTCTGATAGCACGAAAAAAAGTGCAGAATGATGAAAAGCTTTTCTATTCCTAAAAATATCTGAAAATAATTTAATTTCTAAAATTCGTTTAATGAGATTTTAATTTCGGGTACTCAGTAAAAATTCTGAAGTACGAAATCTTCCGGAAGAAAGGATTTTCATCTTTTTTTTTTTAACTCTAAATTTTCAAATAGCACGAAAAAGTACAGAGAGATGGAAAGAATGGATTTTCATTTCTTACTTTTGAAATTTTCAAATAGCACGAAAAAGTACAGAGAGATGGAAAGAATGGATTTTCATTTCTTACTTTTGAAATTTTCAAATAGCACGAAAAAGTACAGAGAGATGAAAAGCTTTTCTATTCCTTAAATTATCTGAAAATAAGTACAAAAATGGAAAGCTTTTCTATTCCTAAAAATATCCGAAAGTAATTTCTAAAATTCGTTTAATGAAGTTTTAATTTCGGGTACTCAGTTAAAGTTTTAAAGTACGAAAAATCTTCCGGAAGAATGGATTATCAGCTTTATTTTACTTTAAATTTCCAAATAGCACGAAAAAAGTACCGAGAGATGAAAAGCTTTTCTATTCCTAAAAAAATATCTGAAAATAATTTAATTTCTAAAATTCACTTTTAATGAAGTTTAAATTTCGGGTACTCAATAAAATGGATTTTTCAATGCTACAATTAATTTGATGAAGAAAAAAGGAAATGACTATTTTCTGAATTAGAAATAGCATATTTGATACATATTAAAAGATAGAGAGAAAAGGAGAATTCGAATTATAAATGGTACTTGAAAATTTTATAAATTCCTAAACAACAATGAAAGAACTTTAAAATGTAAACAATTTATACTTTATTGTTTCACAAAATTTTTTAATGGAAAAACAAGGTAATGTAAATAATTGAAATTTAAATTTTCATTCATTGTTTTATTTATAAATTTAGACAATGTTTTGTTTATGAATTTAGACAATAACAACTGTTTACAACTATTGTTGTATTTACAACTATTATTGTAAACAGTTGTTATTGTTGTTATTGTTAATGTTATATTATTATTACTATTATTATTGTTATTACTATTATTATCGTTATTATTATTACTGCTATTATTATTGTTGTTTTTTTATTGTTATCATTATTTCTTTACTAATAATTATTACGTAGATGTATTTTAATGATAATTAGTAATTAAAAGTTTTGAAAGAGTAAATATATTATTTAGTAAATAAGTGAAAAAGATTTTTGAAACATAATAAATGGAAAAATAGAAAAACAAAAAGGAATGATATAATTATTTCAATTTTTATTTTATGCAAATTTTCATCCTTCTTTTTTTGCAATATAATAAGAATCTAATGAATTGGAAAGCATTAATATTAAAACAAATAAATTAGCTTTGTGAAAATTTCAAAAATAAATATTGTTTGATTTGAAAAAAGTTTGAGTAAATATTTTTTAATAGTTTTAAATATTAATTTTTTATTATATTGAAACTTTTAAATGTTTATTTGTAATTAATCATGTCTTTAAACTAATTCATATAATTATCACTTTCTTTATAGTAACTTTTGAAAATGATAGTTTACTGAAATCGAATATATGAATGTACAATTTAGGATGATATAATTGTTGATATTCGTAAGTAAGATCTATTTGTGATATTGATTAGATAAGTGATTAGATGATAATTAGAAAAAAAAACGATATATTTGTTGATATTCGTAAGATCTATTTGTGATATTGATTAGATAAGTGATTAGATGATAATTTAAAAAAACAATATATTTGTTGATATTCGTAAGTAAGATCTGTGATATTTATTAGATAAGTGATTAGATGATAATTAAAAAAAAAGCAAAGCGTTCTTTCCAGCGTGTATATTGTGTAAAGTTATGAAATTTGAAACAAAAGAATTTTTATATTTTTACATTTTATTATAGCATTATTGAATATGTCAGAAGACGATGATAAACATAGCAAAGTTATCACAAATACGATCAGTGATAATAACAATGATGCTACTGATCAATTTATCGATATGCAACTTGGAAGTAAGCTTTTTTTCTCTTTCCCTCTCTCTTTCTCCTTCTTTCTTTCTCTCTTTAACTCTATCTTGAATATTTTATCAAAATATTTTAATGATAATTTTTAATGCAAACAATTATTATATGAAAAGGATAAAATAAAAGTAAGAAAGAAATTTTATAAAATGAAATTTAACTTTTTTTCTGAATTTTAAATTGCAGGTATTAATTCGAGAGTTAAAAACTTATTGTTTGTTTTACGTTTTTAATTACTAAAGTAATTAAATTTCACTTTTAATTACTAAAGTAATTAAGTTTTTAATTATTAAAGTATTATATGAATTGCTGCATAGCATAAATGATTACATTATGTAATAATTTATATTATATTTTAGTAATTTAAACTTTATTAATTAGTAATTTATTAAATGATATTGTTTTATAAATATTTATGCAAAAGTAAGATATTTGTAAGCAAAGAGAAAAAATTTTTTTTTAACTAATAATTTTCTAAGTAAAAAGTAAACAAAAAAAGGTGACAGTTTCTTTGTATTACCTTAGCTAGGTAATAGTTTCTTTGTAGGTAATAATTCTTGATAATACCTTCTAGGTAATAGTTTCTTTGTAATACCTTTTAAGTAATAGTTTCCTTGTAATACCTTAGCTTAGAAAGCTATGTTAGAAATATTTCTCTTATCTTCAAATTTTAAAGTTTTCAAAAATTTAAATTTACAATGATAATTTGTAATTTTATTCCTAATTAATAATTTTATAAGAAAAAAAAAGCGAGAGAAAGAAAGTTTGCAAATTTTGATGTTTGTTTTGCAATTTACTCATTCCAATATATATTTCTAACTTTATACGGTAATTTCAGATTATTGATAAGCTGGATAATTTGTCCTAAATTTGAATATTTAATTTGCATATTCATTTTGCAAGTTGCAAGAAAAAGATTTGAATACTTAATTTGCATACTCATTTTGCAAGTTGCAAAAAGAAATTTGAATATTTAATTTACATATTTAATTTGCAAGAAAAAAAAATGAATATTTAATTTGCATACTTAATTTGCAAGAAAGAAATTCGAATATTTAATTTGCATATTCATTTTGCAAGTTGCAAAAAGAAATTTGAATATTTAATTTGCATACTTAATTTGCAAGAAAGAAATTCGAATATTTAATTTGCATCTTTAATTTGCAAGAAAAAGATTTGAATATTTAATTTGCATATTCATTTTGCAAGTTGCAAAAAAAAATTTGAATATTTAATTTGCATATTTAATTTGCAAGAAGGAAATTTGAATATTTAATTTGTAAGAAAAAAATTTGAACATTTCATTTTTAAATTTGAATATTTAATTTGCAAAAAAAAAAAATTAACCAAAAATTATTTTTTCGAATGTGGAGAAATTCGTTGTGGTGCAAATATCGCATACGTTACGGTTGGTATAATTTTCCGTGAACGTAATGATGGTAATTTGGAATTACTCCTAACGCAAGAAGCAAAACGACAATGTTTGGGAAAGTTCGTAGTATAATTTTGCAAAATATATAATTTTATATAATTATCTCATAAAGATTGTTTTTTGTTTTTCTTTTTAGGTTTTTCTCTTTTTTAAAAATTTGAAATTAAAAAATGAAAATTTTTGAATGAATTATTTTATGTGTTAATTTCAATTGTTGATAAGTTTAGATCATTTTAAAAGTTAAAAATTAAATGTTGAAAAAAAGTGATTAATTATTCATAATCCATTTAAATGATTCTCAAGTATATTTGTAGCATTGAATTTAGGATATAGGTAACAATAGATTTAGCTATATATTCTCAAGTATATAGGTAACAATAGGTTTAACTATATATTCTCAAGTATATAGGTAACAATAGGTTTAGCTATATATTCTCAAGTATATTCCGTAGCATCGAATTTAGGATATAAGTAACAATGGGTTTAGCTATATATTCTCAAGTATATTCCGTAGCATCGAATTTAGGATATAAGTAACAATGGGTTTAGCTATATATTCTCAAGTATATTCCGTAGCATTGAATTTAGGATATAGGTAACAATGGGTTTAGCTATATATTCTCAAGTATATTCCGTAGCATCGAATTTAGGATAGAGGTAACAATGTGTTTAGCTATATATTCTCAAGTATATTCCGTAGCATCGAATTTAGGATATAGGTAACAATAGGTTTAGCTATATATTCGCAAGTATATTCCGTAACATTGAATTTAGGATATAGGTAACAATGAATTTAGCTATATTTGAATTACAATTTTGCAAGAATAATTTTATCAAGAGTAATAATGCGGGAAAATATGATGGATAATTTCAATGATATTTGAGAACTTTTGTATTTAAACAATATTTTACATAATTAATATGTTTATTTATCTTTTAAAAATTTTGTTTCAAATTTTAAAATATTTTAAATTGCTTTTTTCAAAAAAAAAAAAAAAACGGAAGACGAATAAGATTTCAGACATAATTATCTTTTAGAAATTATTTCATAGTTCAATATTTCAATCAATTATTATCAATAATTATTAACCAATTTAAAATTTTTTAATTTTAGATGGTATATTCCGGCTGGACGCGTTGAACCGGGTGAAACAATATTGGTCATTATTTAATTATTTTCATCATTATTTTTAAAATATCAAATTAATTGATTGATTTATAAATAAGATTTATCTTAAATGATTTATTTTTATTTCTGTATCTTTTAAAGTAATATTTATGAGTTTTTTAATGAAATTAAAATTTCAAAATATTTTCAGTAATTAATTTAAAGTAATAATGAATAAAATTTGGGCATATTTTTCTTTCAAATGCATTCTTTTTTCTGATAGCTGAATTTTCCAAAATGATTTTAATTAATTAATAATAATTTCTTTTGTTTTAAAATTATGTTCCAAACTAGGCAATGTTTTTTTAATGATATTATGAAATTAAAATTTCAAAATATTTTCAGTGATTAGTTTAAAATAATAATGAATAAAATTTAGTCATATTTATCTTTTAAATGCATTCATTTTTCTGATAACTGAATTTTCTAAAATGATTTTAAATAATTTTAATTAATTAATTATTGATAATTTCTTTTGTTTTAAAATTATGTTCAAAATTACGCAATGTTAATGCAATTAAGATATTGCAATTAATTAGTAATAATAATGCATTCTTTTTTTTTTTTGATAACTAAATTTTCTAAAATGATTTTAATTAATTAAAAGTTTTGTTTTAAAATTACATCCAAAATTACGCAATGTTAATGCAATTAAGATATTACAATTAATTACCGAAATAATAATTTTTTTTCCTGATTTCTACTAATAGTAATTTTTACATATGCGTTGAGTGAAAAGATTTCATCAATGAACAATGAACAATTTGTATTAATTATTTTAGGAAGGTGTTGTTCGAGAGGTATTAGAGGAAACCGGTTATAAATGTGAGCCGGAAGAATTATTAAGTGTACAAGTGCAGGGTTCAGGATGGTATCGATTTTCATTTTATTGCAATATTATCGGTTAGTTATTCAAAATAAATTATAATTATTCTTTTCTTTAATTTTGAAAATGAATTTTTAATGGAAAATGAAAATCAAACTTTGTTTTAAAGTTCATATAGTTATGCTGATAATTTTATCATTTAAATAGTATTCTTATCAAATTGTTAAATTGAGAGAAACGTTTTTTTTGGAATGATTATTGGAAATTTTTGAATTTGATAAATTTAGTTTCTTTTTTCTTCCGAAATTTTTTGAACATCTATTTTTATAAAAATTATTAATTAATTAATTAAAATGAATTAAAATTAAGTATTCCTTTATCATTTGATATTTAGGTGGCGAGCGTAAAGTAATCGCTGATATTGAATCATTGGGCGCTAATTGGTTTCCAGTGGATGAAATTAAGTCGAAAAAGATAGATTTAAGGTAATATTATTAAGTTCTGTTATTCAATAAGATATCATTGATTATATTATATATATATAATAAATGAAATATAATATGAAAAAATAAAATTAAATAATCGGAATATATGAAATACTATATACTCATTTATATGGCAGATTCTTTTCAATAAGGTATCAATGATTATTTCATATATATATATAGCTATCAGTGTCAGCAGATTTGTCAACATGGTATTTTTTTAAAGAGCATACATTTTCTTTCCAAATTTGTATTTTTAAAATATTTCAAGTATTGAATAGATCATAATGTTATATGGTCGATAAT